>CAJNYU010004233.1:42887-108646 GCA_905331475.1 Rotaria socialis | reverse complement strand
AATTAAAAAATAAATAAAAAAAAAAAACTCGCGACGGATAACATAAATGCTTCTGCTTCGCATCGCATTAAAAACTCGCGACGGACTACAGAAATGCTTCTGCTTCGCATCGCATTAAAAAAGAAAAAAAAAAAACTCGCGACGCATAACAGAAATGCTTCCTGCTTCGCATCGCATTAAAAACTCGCGACGAACTACATAAATGCTATGCTTCGCATCGCATTAATAAAAATCATAAATAACTAGAGCGCAGTTTTTGTTCTTCTATTTTTGTTTTTTTACTTAATCAAACTTTTTATACACATTAGATGTTCTAGTAGAATATAAATGCATTTCTAATGATTACATTGAGAAACAATGTAGTTTTCTCATAACATAAAGATAAATATCATTCGTAACAAGTAAAAAGTCAGAATATATGACAAAATTACTCCAGTGAATATACTTTGAATGCTTTAGAATCGAATATTATTCAATGTTTCATATACATTCTATAAATTTTATAAATGTATAAAATAAAATTTTGTTTTTCGTATTTTTGCATCAAGATATCTATTTGATATATAAACTATGAAAAAAGAACTCAACCAATTTGGAATATAGGAAAAGAAAAATATCAAATATAAATATATATGATTATGATTGATGTAAATATATTTTTCATAGATCAATATATTTAGTATATACGGAATTAAATACAATTTTCAACATTGTTTTCATCTTTATCTATTGATTTGAACAGCATAATTGACAGAACTTTTAATTATTGATGAAGATTTTGACTTTGTTCACGTTCGTTTTCATATTGGTCATCACTTTTTTTAAAGAGATTTTCGTTATTTCAAAAATTTTCTTCATTTATCAACTTCTATAATTTAAAATATGCCATCATTTATTTTCATTTGAACATAAAATGAATTTTAATTCGAAAAAAAGAATCATATGTGAATTTACTTGATAAAGTTCATTTAATTGATTTGTTTTTTAGTTAAAATCTCCTATATATCGTCTCGTTCTAAAGATATGGCTTTGATAGCTCTCGGTTATATATTTAGTTGAACGAAACAATGTTTTTACTCTTAAAGTAAGAAAATATGATATAAATTCAATGTTTGATATTGTTGTCAACATAAAATGACAAAAATTTCCCCTTACTCTTCTTTATTTAAACGAACTATGCCTATCAAAATTATGATACAGAAGTAAGATTTAATGAACAGTATTAATTCGATAGAATCAAAAGCTCGATCAGTTCTTTTTTAATTCACTTTCAATGGAATAATATGTTGTTTCTAATAGAAGACAAACATCATTTGATTTTGATAGGGGAGAATAGTTTGAAGATTGGTTCATCCATTTTCAATCAGTTTACTATTTTATTCCAGATGCACATAAAATGGTTATGTCGTCACATAAATTGAGAGCCTTGAAAAAATGGTATATATCATATTTGCTTGCTGTAAAATAATTCTTTTGTTGTATGTTGTTAATGTAAACAAGAGAACGAGAATATTATTTTGTGAAAATAAATCAATTAACGAACCATTAGTTTATTGTCACATACAGAGTAGTCGATGCCTGCTCGTAGTCGAACTCGTAAGTGGGTGAGTTATGCATCAAAAAAGTGTGTTACTTTATTCTTCTTCTTCTTTAGAATTAAGAGAGAAAATTGATGGAAAAAGTTAGAATAGTTTTATTTATGTCGACATTGATTAGAAACCAAAAAGTTCTAATAGATAATTATGTTTTATTTTTGTAATAATTTATTATAGAGCTTTGATAGACAAGTAAAGCAAACATATATTCGTCGAATGTTATACAATCAATTATTTCGATCTCGCCAAATTTTTCTTATCATCGGTCTTACAACATTATTGATTGTTGTTAATCATTTGTATTTTTCAACGGAGTCAACAGATACAGTTAGGCTGGGCTCTTTCGATCGAACAGTTAAAGAAAGCGGAATAAAACAAAAACTCGTTGAAATTAAAGACAGGCAACCATCCTATAAATTATATATATACGAAGGATATGAAGTTGCTTTGGATCGCAATCGAGCACAAACAAAGTTACTTGACAATTTAAAACTTCATGATAAATGCCAACAAAATCCGAAAACAATTGTTCTTGATATTGGTGCTTCATTGGGTACTATGCATTTGCTTTCAAATACATTCTTTAAAATTTGAGGCATCTGTTTTATGTATAGGTCAGTTTGGCTTGTATGCTGCTGCATGTGGATGTCAAGTTTACATGTTTGAAGTTGATCCAATTAAACTTTCATTACTTCGAATGTCGATTAAATTAAATTCATTTGAATCACGCGTAACACTAGTCCCGAAAGCGGTTAGTGATTTACCACCAAAAACTCGAATTTATATGAGCTTCAATACCAGTAGTCAAGTATCTCATGATAAAGTTAATGATACCTCTGATGTATACTCCGTAGAAACAATCAATTTAAATCAATTTAATTTTTCTTCAGACATTTATTTACTTCGTGTTGATGTTGAAGGTTATGAAATACATGTGTTTCGTTCAAGTGAAAAATTATTTCTTAGTAGTCTTATACATCATGTTCTATTTCAATATACGCCTTCCGGAACAGATCGAGTACTACAAAATGACCTTCTTGGTTATATGAGAGATATTCTCGGTGGCAGAAGATTTTACGCATTGCATCCAAAGGAACCTGTTTTATTTGGACCTATTTATAACGAAGATATTGATCAATTTTACATTCAACATCAATCACAAAATCTAGAAAGAGATGTTTATGTACTATTTCAAGATGAAGAATTAAATATTGATTCAAAGTCTTATGAATTTCAAGCATCGTTTGATTGAATCTCAATAATATCCATAAATTTTCTTTTCGATTTAATTGACAGCTATTGTTTTATTGATTTTTTTGTATCACTTTCTCTTTTTGTTTCTATGCAAACTGATATGAATTTGATATTAGTCTTAATTTTTAAGTAACTAGATTGAAAATTAACTTTTTTCTCTATACATAGGTTTCTAAAAATAAACTGTATGTTGAAATGATTCATCGTATTTTACAAATCTATTTGAAGTTTAACTGCATTACTTTGTATCATAAATTTGACGGAAGTTCATATAAATCAAATAGTCTTTTAGTTTCAATAACGTAATACGAGAAAAACTTCTCAAACCTTGGCAACTATTGCCTTGCCTACCCGTATAGAGTCATTATGAGAATAGTCGATCATGTCGTTTTGTTAATTTTAAAATAAATAATTGATCGATTTTGGTTCCCATATAGCTAATAATAAATCGATTTGATTGATTGGATAAGAATCGTAGATTCTAGGTACCAGGGACGGCACGAACGGGAGGGGCCCAACTTTGGAAATTTTTGTTTCAATTTTACTCCGATTTGAAGAAAATAGAAGAGATTTTTATTGATTTCCTCCGATTTTTGAAAAAAACCTCCCTTTTTCAAGTAACCCCCCTATACTTTTATTACTTCGCGCCGTCCCTGCTAGGTACTACTTATCGCTATGTTGGTGACTCCATTATCAATTTTTCGAGCAATGTTTTGCTATCTTAAAATCTCGGATGCATATTTATATGTAACTATTTCTATTGGGTACATAAAAAAAATTTTTTCATACTTTCTCATGTTTTCGAAGAAAATATTTTTTTTGGCTATTAACTGTTGAAAATTCTTAATTTCTACTTTTAATCATCTTCGTATTTTCGGGAAATATTCCTATGATCAATAAATTTATTTATATGTATAAGATAGTTTACTCAATCGATCTAATTTGATTGTTATTATTATTATTAATCTTTCAATTTAAAATATTGACATGAGGATGATTTCTATAGCTTAAAGAAAAGGTATGTAAATGGAGTTGATAATGTTGAATTTTCGAAAAAAAGAATAAAATCGTTTTAATTTTTTAATAAGAATAATGAAAGTTGTTTTCAATAATACTATCAGAAAAAAAAGATGTAATTATAATACATATCAAGCGACTCCACTTCATCAGTTTATAATAAATATCAATTATTTAAAAGAATAATGTATATTTATACATTCAAAACCATGAGACGAACAATTGAATTAACATAAAATATTGTTTTCATCAAAGCTGTATGATATAATCGTTTTATAAATAGGTATGTAATATGTAAAAACGATAATTTATTTTGTATTAATAAGATTGTAAAATATATGGACTGTTCAAATATATCTTCCGGATATTTTAGCTTAGGTTGAAATATACTTCTCGTTATATATTACTATTTGGTATACTCTATATTGCCATTACTTGATTTAATGTTGTCTCATTCAACATCTGTTTTATGATGTTTTGTTATTAATGTTTGCAAAAGAAACTAAGTTTTGTCACTGTTAGTCACTATTTGATTAAGAATTAATCATTAATCATTAAATTATATACGTATATCAAATGTAAGATTTCACTTCTTGTTTCGTTTTTATTTATTCCCTTTGACTTACTGCTTATTGTAAGATATAGGATTAAATTATAACTCGAAATAATAAAAATAAAAATGTAAAGAATATTTTTATTCAAGTTCACGATATGGAGAAACCATCTAGACAATGGATTGTTGAAAAAATGATGGGAACTGACAGAAAGTCAATAATATGTAAGTTACAAAGCAATTAGTTAATTATAATTCATTTCTTTTAAGTTTCTATGAACAGTCTTACTTGTTGAAGCCACCCTATAAATCTATTCATTATTATTCTGGAATAGTTCGAAAGAATAATAAGATAATTTTCATGATGAATATAGGATCTAAACAGATTTCTAATGACACTGTTTATTTAACTGAACTATTCGTTTTACTTATATGGATGATTATTCTCGATTTATTATATTGAATAGTACATTCAATTATTCAACTCGAGGGATTAATCGAATAATACACATGTCTCTAGTAATTGTTTTCTTTACATAAATTGAATATCGGTAAGTGAATAGTAACAACTTTATCTTCTGCTATCACTCGAAAGATTCGAACTCAAACTATCACGTGAACCAAGATTTCTTACGATATTCTAGTGCAATTCAACAAAATAGAAACTCAGGTGACAAATATTTTTGACTTTATTTTTCTCTATAGGCTATTTATGTTACAATTCATCACTGACGATGTTAAACAAAATTGTCACTGATTTTTTGATACATACATATTGACAATCACGGGAAATATACAAAAAAAATTAAGAAATCATAACTCAACAAAAGAAAAGATGAACATTCTCAAGCCAAATTACAGCAGATAAATTATATTCGATTAGTGAGGCATTGTACGCTACTATTATTACGTAGTTAATCTAAGAAGAAGAAAAAAGGAATCCATTTCATTTAGTTGTTGTTGTTGGTAAAGTCCGTTGTGGTTGCTTATCAGATGTTGTCGCTGACGTATTTGAAATCTGTTTTTTCTCTGTTGATGTAACAACATTATTAGGTTTTTCAGTTAATGGTGTTCTTTTCGTTGTTTTCTTATATTGACCATCTGCTCCGCCTCCAATTCTATTACCTTCATTGGATAAAGGCGTCATAGATGATCCTATTGATTCGTCGAGATATTTTATTAATTTATTATTACTGGACCCTTTTAATTTTTTAATATGCCAAACGTGCATATGTCGATCGAGACTACCACTAGCAAGAAGAAACTCCATTGAATTAACACATTGAACAAGGGCTGTGCATTGAACAGCTCGCGTATGTGCCCGTCGTTGAACATGAAGTTTTTCTCCATTTACTGCGGAATAAAGTCGAATATCACGATTATCAAGTGGTATAGCTAGAATATCGTGCGATAATGATATACGATTGCATGGTGAAACACACTCAAGTGAAATAAGAGGTGAACAAGTAGCTGAACGAGAATCCCAAATGTGAACAAAACCATCATCTGAAGAGGATACAACACGATCATTGCCAAGAAATAGTGCTGAATTAACAGCTTTTGTATGACCATTAAATATCTGTACAGAATGACTTGGAGTTCGACAATCCCATAAACGAAATGTTCCATCGCCTTAAAGAAAAAAAAGCAACAATTTTGTTTAGAAGCACAAAATTACCCGGTTTTGCATTTTTAGTGTTCGAATAAATCTATCCACTCAATCATTTCAGTTGAAGTCAGTAGGATAGATAAAATTCTTGTATTTCGTTCGGTATTATAAATATCTATCTATGATTATCATTTTCCTTCTCTAGATGACAATTTGAAGTAGAAGTGAGTGACATATTTCTATACTAATTTTACTGAATTCAGTTCTTCAGAAAGGAACTCTAATGACAATGGGTTTTTTTTTACAAAAAATTTAATGAATATCAGACGTTCTAATCTGAAGGCATTAGATGAATTGATTTTTTCCTTCGTCTGAAAGTTCTGAACGATGTCAGGAATAATTTTATCAATTTTTCTCGTTATAATGCTTTTAAAAACAAAGAACTATACAGCAGCATTTGTAACAAAATGAAGATCTATAAAGACACGATGTTACTCATCTTCGTCTAAGTTAATGGTTTCCTTTCTTTTCTAAAGTCATAAGTCATTAAACAAAATATAATTGAAATCAATGAGCCGATTGAACTTACGCGAAGAAGTAATCACAAGCGGTTTTGTTTGATGACAAGAAACATAAGTTAATTCACCATCATGTCCATATAGTGTACGAAGTGAAGTACCAGTTTCCACCTTTACATATGTATGATATATTGAAAGTAGTATGTTTCAATAACTAACCTGCCAAATAGTAGCACTTCTATCCCATGAAGCTGATACTACTTGATCTCGTTGAAGCCAATCTGCACAAGATAAAACATCATCACTTCTTAAAGCTAATATAGGACTGCGTATGATTTGTGTGATCGATTCGTTGTCTTCATCATCATCATCTTTGTTTTCATCAAAAGACCATTTCCAGACATGTACTTCATGATCTCCACTTGCGGTTAAAACTAAATCAGAGTCGAAATATCCAAAGCGACATGAATTAACGCTTCCTCGATGACCTTGGTATTGAATAAGAGAACGTCCTGTCTTTCTCGACCAAATAATCGATGTTTTATCAGCAGAAGCTGATCCAAAATAACGATCATCCAGACCCCCAGCCTATATAATATTATTATACATGAAATCAATCAAATTTAAATCGAACCTGAACATCCCATATAACATCTCTATGTTGATTTGTTGAGGAAAAAATTAAATCATCTGATTGATTTCCTGTTCTCAATACAACTCGATTTCTGATCATTGGAAATATATTTGATGCTCGAAGTTTACTTGTTGTTGTACCATGTGTATTATTATTGTTCAATCCACTATATCGTTCTAATTCCTTTCTTAAAGCAACATTTTCAAGTAACACAGTTTCAAATTCTTTTTCAACTTGTCGTAATAATTGACGAAGACGAACTTTTGATGCTGAAGGGTTTTCCAATGAAGATAAACAAATATTTGTAACGCCAATTAATGGATCAATGTTACCGGTCTCAATAGACGAATTTAATGGTTCAGGATTTTCACTGATCATTGTTGCACATCTATAAGTAATAAAATAGAAGATTAGAAAAAGTTATTTATATTCTTTTTTTTTCTGAGACGTGTCAAAGACAATAATACATACTTGTGAAGAACAGTAAGAATTCGTTGCCCGCGATCTGGCATTTTAAAGGCAATAATTACGTTTTTTTTTCTTTATTAGAAACTCGTTCATTCTTTCTTATTCAAAAGATTCTCTTTCAAGCATAACATAAAGAAGAAAAAACAAGGAAGAAAGGAAGAAAACCTTAAGAGTGATATGACGAGAGAAAAGCATATCCATTGATAATTGAATCATTCATCAACCAGTCTTAGACAATATCAGATGGTTTTACCTCTGCTTGACTAAGAAAAAACATATAGTTTCTTCACATTATTTATCTGGAAGTCTCTCTTATCATTACTAAGTGAAAACGAGTGTTATTCTGACATTCAAGCAACACTTAGTGCTTTGTATATATTTTTCGCTTCATAAGAAAGATCGACTTAGCTAGATACTTAGCGAAGAAAATGTTTTTTTTATCCAAGACATCAATAAGATATGTAAACATGGTATTTTTTTCTTCCGCCAGATAGAAAAAGAAAACGATGAAAAAGAATTGCATTTATTTCTATCGTCGATTTGATATTTCTATGCAATAGAAGTTTTTTGTAATGATAATACATTATTCTATTGAATTTAATATAATAATAATAGTAAAAACGATGAACGTAAAATTACGTAGTTTCTTTTACAACACTAAATAAGAAAATAAATTTTACTCAAATGAACGACGCTACATGAAAATCCTAAATAGCAACGCCATGATAATAGAAATTAATGAAAAACAGAAAATATAATCGAAATCTATCCTTACTTTTGTTTAGCCTTAAATAACTGCAACGATGGATGAGATATAAAAATGTTAATTAATTCAAAAATACATCTTCCTCATTGATGAATAGTAAAAAAAGACATGATATTATGAAATGGCTTGCAATACAACTCTTCTACAGCGTAGTCATAATCTACTGAATGACTACTTGGATCAATCACCAGTTACTTTAATTTCAGAATAAAAAACATTGACTAAGGATGGCAATCCATGAGTGTGTATCTGGGAACAACATTGCAGATATATATTCACGAATAATTTATTTATTATTGAGCATCATCACAGTCGAAAGAAAAAGAAAAAAATATGACGAAGAAGAGTCAGGCAAGCAAACGCAGTCAGTCAGTAAGCTAATCAGTCCAGTCAAAACTAAAGATCTTATATAGAATGGTGAATGCTCTTGACGAATCAGATATCTTGTCTATGACTTGACTTATACTACTTATACTGCATAGGACGACTATAGATAGTGGCGACAACTACCAGTTACTTGGAATAGGCAACATTTTTCAAGGAAATTATTTATTTGATACTAACTCTTATCTCTAGATCAAGATATCCCATCGTTTGTAACAAGAAAGTCTAATATTACTTCCTAGTTGGCGAACAATTTTCCCTCAGACTGTTTCGATGATTTTAGACTGACTATTTCAAAACATTAACGAGAAAACTATGATTTCACGACTGAAATATAAATATATTGATTAAGCAGAATTTACTGTTATTACTGTCCAGAAAGAAATAATATGGTGGCTTCTTATTTTCATGAAGTCCCCGAAAAAATCAAATTAAGAAATACGTAATACGATTTTTTTGTTATGTAGATATAATCAGAAATAGAGAGAAACTTTGAGTGTTGAAAATTGCTCGTATGATTTTCTATGTATCCACTTTCATACCATTCGTCGTAGTCGAAGAGTGAAGAAAAATCAAATGCAATGATATGGAAAATATACTGATGATCTTAATTTTAATAATACTAAATTGATCTCATATTTGAGCTAAGATCAAAAACAAATATTTATAGTTAAGAACTAATTTATTGTGGCTTAGTTTCTGTGAACTCTATTTATTTTTGAGAGACGAGACACGACGAAGCTCAAAATTAGATATAGTGCTTTCATCATAATTAATCAGAAACATTTGAAGCATTTTTCGAAGATTTTTAACTCTTTAGTACAGAAGTTTCTCTTGTACTTTCACGAAGTTTTATTCATCTTTTTAAATCAGTTAAATTTTTATCATAAGTATGAGAACTGATAAATATTTACTCTGAAATTCAATAAGGAAAAGCACAAGTGAAGATTCGTTCAACTTTCGATGAGAATATCGATCTGAAAATTTAATATCTTTGAAATTGTGATCATTTTAATGGTTTAGTTTTACAATTTGCTTTTCTTTCCATCAATAAAAAAATTTATGAATTGTGGAATTTTATAAAATCATCTGTCACTTCAAAAGTTATTTCCCATATTCAATAATTATTGAATGCTTTGAAAAAAATTATTATATTAATTGAAAATTAGTTATTGTCAGATGTTTTCATCTATACTAATATTCAATGAAACATCCTTTTAACGAAGTATAATTATAGATTTGAAATAATACATTTTTGACATGATACAAAGCATCTAGTATAGATTAAAATTGTTTATTTGCATTAATCGTGCTTGTGATTGTTTCCATCAAGTTAAATTCATCTATTGTACAAAATAATAGAAAAGATCCTCCAATGAATTACAAATATGAAATTCAAACAGGGGATTAATATTGAAATCCAAGAATTTACAAATTGACTGAATTGCTCCTAATTATATAGATGATGCATCGTGATAGATTACTTAGAACTTACTGTGAATTTCGAAGAACGCAGAGCATCATTCTGTTTCACTTGCGTTTAAAATATATCTAACCAGATGAATAGACGAAGAATCAAAATAAAAATAAAAAACAGCGGTTTTTCAATATCTATAAGAAGTAAACTTTATAGATGAAATTATTATAGCTCAATACGATCTTGTGATTTTTTATTGCAAATTTTAGTTTATGAATCAAATGGACGTAAACTAAAATCTTATTCTATGTAAATTTAAGAGTTAATGATGCTTGATATATTTTTTTATTGCTATGTTTGGCATTTTAACAGAGATGATAATTCTTGTTTGATATACTAGCAAGACTAATCAGATCATATCAAAAACTTACACTATTCATCAAAATAAAACTGTTTTTATCTACTGTTCAGATAAGTAAGAATAATTGAGAACTACATAATTAAACATTATTCATGTAATATTTCGCTACGTTCTTTTGCATTTTTTTTTCAAAAGATATTAATTCATACATTAGTCAGCTTTTTTAAATATTTCCATATTGGATCTGCTATTAGTCTTTCGACATGACATGTAGAATAATAAGTTCATGGCTAATAAAATCGATGTTTACATTCCTAAATGTATCAACTTGAAATGAGGTTGTCATCGTTATATAGTGTCAACGCTATCTGTGACATGATAATAATTTAAAAAAGCCTCATTCATTGTGATTAGAAATGTGTTCGCTTTTTTCTTTCTTTACTCAACGTCAGTGAAAAAATTCTTTTTCTTCTCACTCGTTCGTAACGTGTCTTGGTCAGGCAATTGAACTACTCTATTACTTTGCATACCGCTTTAACTTCTCTATTTTTTTTCTCTTCATCTGTCTGTTCAAATGAACATGCAATTGAAAGTAAAATAAGAAAGAAAGAAAAAAGTGAGAACACAGACGGATATAATGAATTAGTGGCTAAGTCATAGCACTGCACTATTTCAATATTTCATACGAGTGTATGATGTTTTTTTTAATAACTCTTTCTGAGAAGTTTATTTTTAGTAAAGACAAATAGTATTTTTTTATGTTATAGACTATTTTCATTTTTTTTCTTGTATATTTGAATACACTAGCTTTCTTTTTTTTTCTATGTGTGTCATCGTTTGACAAAGATGAGGCGCCATATTAATGTTAGTAGGTCGTCTAACTAAAGAATAATTATCGGCTGTAAGATAATCATCAATATTGAGAAAAGGATTTATCTCTTGTGACAAAAAAAAGGAAAAGAAATGACCCTGTTTGACATATTGAAAAAAATGAGTTCATACAGACTGTATGTCTATATATTTTACTTGCTTATTTCAACGAGTTTATGAACAATCAATCGATTTCAAATGGATGAATGATTATGATCGATTACTTCAATGAATATTGATTGTACAATAAACGAGTAAGTATATTGATAACTAACTTTCGTAAAATTTTGAAACATTTTAAAACGAACTTGTTGCCAATTGTATATTTAAGAAGAGAAATAGCTTATTAATTACTTGAGTAATATATATACATATTGAGATTTTGTAGCGAGAAGAAAAAAGAAAAGTACATAAATGGATTTTATTTATTCTACGTTAACATGCTCGTTTCAAGCAAAGCACTTAATATATTCTTGTTCATATAATTCTTGTCAGTGATTTCAACGTCTCACTTGGTGGTATTCTCAGTACGGACGTATGTGTATAGGGAAGACCTCTCAACCTTCATTTTACTTGTAGACTCATTAGAATTACTGTGCTTTTTTCTTGCTTTCTTTTTTTTCTTGTCGGCACACGTACCACTTACATCTTCAAGGTTTTAACCCTCGGTGCCAGTACACAGATGCTCAATAAAATCCATTAGAGTGAGTGACCCAGTTATTATCTTTCCTTCGTAAGTCAGAAAAAAAGTGCTAAAGCAAGAGAATAAAAAATGGAACTATTACATCATTAAGAATCTTGTATTCACGCATAAATGAGTACATATACAGTTCAACATGTACTAAGTTGTTGATTCTTTTGTCAAGAGAAAAATAAATAACTAATATTGCTGTTTTTTAAATTCAATGTATTGTACTAAACCAGAGAACTATTAGATTGTTTTGTTGATATTTATTGAACATAAGAAATCGATATCAAAAATTTAAAAAGAAGCAATTGAATCAAGAAATTGAGGAAAAAAATGAATAGTACTAATCATTAGTATATATACAAATATATAGTTCTTTATCTGTGTTTATTTGAGAATAAAATTACGAAAATATTTTGATTTACAACTTTAGACTAAATTGAAATTTATTCAATCATCTTTTTTTTCTTGACTTACAACGAATAGGTTACTTTGCTTGATCATCTCACTTTCGTTCATATTTTCTTATTTGCCTTTCTTTTTCTTTTTCTAGACAGACCATCGGTCACCCCTCCCAACCGATTGTTAACATCATACGTATATTTTCGTTGTTGTTATTGTTGATGTTCACCGTATATACACTTTATAGAGAGAGAGAGAGAGAGAGAGAGAATAGAACGAAAGAACATCACTAACGTCTTATCTTTTTATATCGAATATTGAGGTTAACAAATAAATATTTCTTTTTCTCTTTGCTACTATTATTTGAATAGAAAAAAAATCTAATGAAATGATGTAATGGTTATAACAAACAGGTACCTGTTTCAGCTTGATTCTTTGAATTTCTTTCTTTTTTTTTCAAGTATCATTCAAAGACGGACACGAATCGCTTTGTTTTTATTGCCTCAGACGGACATCGACCGATTGGTTATGTACCATTCCTTTTCTCTCACCTTTGCTCAAGCGCCACATTGAACAGTTTGATGAAGAGGAAAAATAAATACACCGAGTAAGAGAAAAAAGGTAGAGAATCAAATTACGACGGCGCGTGTGCGCAATTGTAAGAAATTCATTGAAACAAAAATCTCCTTCTAGACGACACTTAACTATGCAAATTGATACAGGAAAAAGGCAATCATTCATTTCAACTTGTTTTCTTTTCCGTTAAACTAGATGGCCTTGTAAACGATTTTAGTTATTTTTTCCCTTGTCATTTGTCTTGTTTTTTTTTAGATGATTAAGTAACATTAAAGGTAAAAATAAATGGAAAGTGAAGAAATCCAAACAAATACAGTGGCACACCAACAAGATGAAAAAGATGATAGTGGAATAGAGCAAGATAGCAGTTTTATATATATACGAATAGCTGTCGAAGATCATAATTTACAAAAAGTTCTCAAATTTAATTTGGATGATACGGTATGGAATGCAAAACAGAAAGTCTTACAAGTTCTTGTTCGAGTAAAAAGCTTTCATTTTTCTGAAGATGAAAAATAGGAAAAATATTTTTTATTTCTAGGTATTGATTGATGGTTTAAATTTTGGATTATATTTACCATCGTGTAATGGTCGAGCAGGAAAATTTCTTGATGAATCTCGTTGTCTTAGAGAATATCCTTTAATTGGGCCTGTTAGTTATCTTGAAGTAAATACTGTCTCCTTTGGAAGAAAACGTTTACACAAAGAGTACTGTTTTGTTTTTGTTTTAGTTTAAATATAAAAGACGTGTTTATAAAGCAATTCATCTTGTACAAAAGAATATTAATTTAAAAGTACGTTACGATTGAATAACCAAGTTTTTATTGAATATTAATTTTTTATTAATTAACAAAAGGTTAGCACAAAAAAATTTATTGATTGTATCAAAACAAATCAAATTTCAAAGGTTACTCGATATTTAGAAAAGGGATTCGATCCAAATTTTCATATTTCTAATGATGGTAAGTCAAGAATTTTTTTGAGTGAGTTCAATTTACACTTGTTTAATT
Source organism: Rotaria socialis (assembly GCA_905331475.1). Classification (NCBI taxonomy): domain Eukaryota; kingdom Metazoa; phylum Rotifera; class Eurotatoria; order Philodinida; family Philodinidae; genus Rotaria; species Rotaria socialis. Next base: position 94,524 of record CAJNYU010004233.1, on the reverse strand, counting down.
ATCGAACTAAACAATAATGAAATGAAATACACTTTCTTGATGCCAAACAGCGTGTATACAACGTTGTTCAGTGAATATGTTATTGTCACTAGGAGATTTGTGAACTCTATGATGACAAACATTCATACTAATCGAAACACTTTTCTACTATGATGATTTGCACTTTCATAATGCCATGTTGTAAGATAATTGAACGCTTTGAAGTTCGAATTTTATTCATACATACAAGAATGTATGCATTAGAAAATATATAAAAATCGATGAGCATTAGAAATTTCGAAGAGATTAACATATCGACTGATTCTATAATTCTTCTTTAATATTACATTTTTTTCAAACTTAAGATTTTTTTGACGGGAACATTTATTCATATGAGGTCGTCAATTATATTAAGCTGTAAAATTTCATACATTCTCTTGACTCATTATCTGTCAAACACTATGATGGTATTTTCATGAGTATTTTGTGATCAGGATATATGTATATACCAGAGACCGTCATAGGGCAGGGCAAAATATTTCGCCCTGCGCCCTGATAATTTTTCCTATAAACTGATATACAGCAGATTTTTCAGTCGATTATGCTGGCATGGTGATGGATTATAATGTATGTCATTATGCGCCAGCCACTGTGAAATTTGTTGCTATGTCTAGTTCAGACAATACCAGTTTACTCATTTATTATCATATAATTCAATTATAAAAATAAAATACTGCTTCAAAGAGAAATGCAAAACTTGGTAGAATCATTTAATATTGTGTAAGAGAACGAGCTAATTTAAGAATTATGTGTATGATGAGCTTTTTTTCTAAATGATTTCAGACATGAGCTTAGTGTTCCAGAGGAAATTTCACTTAAAGATTCAACATGTTCTAATGGTAAATTTCTTCGCATGTTTTAGTTTTGTATGCTTAGTTCTCTATGTTTTAAATTATTTTCACTTGATATGAACTCGCCCGGTTCTACAAAATTAGAAAATCTCTTGTTTCATGATAAATCTTACCACCCCATAATACACAATGAATCTCTTGCTACTGGTACATTTTGAAGAGTCTTTATTTATCCAGCACGATGAGTTGAGGAGAATAAATGTGAAAGATTTACTCGATTTCTCACTTATTCAAATTATATACATATTCAATTCGCCAGATCACGATAAGCGCATTATTTTTGCAATGAACTGATTTTTGTGATAATCTTAATTGCTGTTTGCTACTCATATTTAATTATGTTTTAAGCGCATATCTATATTTTCTCGAATATAGATAAATAAAATATGAGTACTTTGCTTTTCAGCGGCCACAACACTTTCATTTAGTCTTTACCTTTTTCAATATTTCAGTTCAATTTATAATCATGCTCTGCCCTGCCCTGAGACAGGGCAGGGCAGGGCAAAAAAAGTTGCCCTGTGACGGTCTCTGGTATATACATCCTATTTTTCTTTTTATAGATCAATTAAATAGATATTCTGAAATTTTATAAGTAAGCTGATCTGATGGTTATTTTGACATAACAAAATAATCGATGCTCTAAAATAGTTCACTATTTCAGATCGAATTCTCTTAGACTTGTTGTATTTTATCAATTTCATATGTATGAACAAAATTTAAATCAAAGGTTTTTTGTTTCATGAGAAAATGTTTTCATAAGATTACTAGATATTTTCTTACTAAATCCTTTATTTGTCTTTCAATTTGAGAATGTCGGTCTTCATTAGATTGACTTGAGCATTTTTCTCAAAGAAAGAAAATGTTTTCTGTGTCATAAAGCTTTAATCATAGGTCTTTTAATGAAACTAGTTTTATGAATTATTTTAGAAACAGTTCTATCATGTGCATGTATTGATTTAATTGAACCACGATCAATGATTTTGGCGCTAGTGAATGGTGGTGCTCATCTAGATTTTCGTACTCGTAATGGTGGCTTCACACCTCTACATAAATCTGCAATTCACCATCGTAAAGAATCTATTGTGGTATGTTGAAAATATTGTCCCTGTTGAATTCGAAAAACAAATTTTTATTTATTTCTTTAAAAAAAACTCAGATTCTTCTGGAACTTGGTGCATCTCCGAATGTCTATGATAATAAAGGTTTAACACCTCTTTATCATACAGTTTTAAATAATCATAATGAATCAATCAATGATTCATCGTACTGTTGTCAATTACTATTGCAAGATCATTCAATAGTAAATTGTCGTGATGACTATTTGTCTACTGAATTACATCAAGCATGTCGTCTTGGTCTTGTTCAACATGTTGAACACTTACTTTTTTATCGAGCAGATATAAATGCAATTAATACAGCTGGAAATACTCCATTACATATTTGCACTGCAACAAATCAAGTAATTATCGAGAACTATTTCGAGAATTTAGATTGATGAAAATTATTTTTTCTTCAGGAAGCTTGTGCTCGTGTACTACTTTTTCGTGGAGCTGACGTAAAGATTGTAAATAAATCTAATCAAACTCCGTATGAACTTGCATTAGTATCTCAAAATTGTTCAATCGCCACAATTATCCAATCTCATAAACCAGATCATGTTGTACCCTATCGTGAAACACCATTGATTAATCCAAAACGTCGTTCTATATATATTGAGCAAGATAAACATCGAATAAGATCATTATCAACTACAACATCATCATTGTCATTAGCTAATCGATCACAAAGTATGCCTAAGTTGAATAGTATTAATATTTTACATCGAAGTAATTCACCAGCAAATGAAAATCTTTATCAACAACATCCACCAAGTCGTAGTTCATCACCGAAATCGTTTAGTGTTAATAGTGATCATGGACTTGGTAGTGAATGTACTTCACGTTTATCTTCTAGTAAGATTAAGCTATTATTAATTATTCTATTCATATTTGATATTCTTTATTTAAAAATCAAGACTCCCCAAACGCTGTAAATGGTTGTTACATCTATAAACGAAAACGATTATATGCAGCAGCACCCGGTCGAAAATGTATGTGTATCAAGTCTTATCGAGCGAATTTATCTGGAGAATTATCATTGCATAAGGGAGATATTGTTGACAGTAAGAATACAGCTTTTGGTTTTTGTTTTCAATTGGAAACTGTGTCAAATTTTGTTTTAGTTCTAAGTGTTGGTGAACAAGGATATTTAGAAGGAAGATGTAAAAATGTAGAAGGATGGTTTCCAAGTAATCATGTCCAAGATATTTGTGTTTTTAGTAAGTGTTTATTTTGCTTAAAATAGATTAAAATTAGTTAGAGATTTTTACATGGGTTTTATTTACAAATTTATAGTTTTTAAAGATTATTATCTTAATTAATTTAATGATTTCTCAATGATATTTTCAAGGAATATGACAGTCAAAAAACTGTTAGGATATTTAGTTAATCAGAAGAAAAAACTTTTTTCTTATCTTCTGATCATAAACATCAGTTAATATCACAAAATTTTAATCGGAAATCATGATTTCTTATTAACAACGCACAGTATAGCATAGCCTCAAGTTTATGATATAAGAAATGTAGTAAAGAACCCTACTGTATCCGATCAAATGCAAAATATCAATATAAATTATTGACCAACATAGTATTGCTTTGCGCTATTTATTTTAAAATAACTTGTATTCAGTTTTGTTGGATCTACATAAATTTTTATTAACAGCAAAACAAGTCTCTTTTATGCGTCAAAACAAAAGTGTGTCTATGAACATTAATTAGTGAACTCATAGTCTAGGTACGAAACGATGCAGATTTTACGTTAATAAAAGCATGGAAAATCCGATAAAGCTCAAAGATAGTCAGTTAGATTTACTTGAGAGTTTTGTCGTACGCAAAAATAAGATATTAATATTAGTTAAATACAAAGTCTCATTTCGAACTAGTTTTAAAATCTGAACTATCTATTTCATAAAAGTTAGAATCATTCTTTTACTCATAGAGAGTTTCTTATAAGGTTATGTTCGTATAATTGAAACATATCCTTTTTTTCTCATCACTATATTGCACATAGTATCCGAGACTCACACTCACATCGGTACATGGCTAATAAATATTTCTGTTTTTCAACTACTTGAAAGTTCAATTTATTCTCAAATCAAGATGCTATTATAAATCCAATTTAGCATATCTATATTAATCTGTCAGAGATATCAATGCAAAATATAAGCGCGAATGAGATCAGTAATTTAATCAAAGTACTACACTAGTTATCTGATGATATCGAGTTGGAAAGTGTAGAAGTTAATTTTTTAATTCGTCAATAATTATCATATACGTTTTATAAAAGTTCTTTGATTTGTTTCTCAGTTCCTATGCTTCTAAGCAGGTTAAATCGTAACTATAAGAAAACAAGAGTAGATCGTAATAAAGCCTATCTCGAAATATTGAATATGTAAAATAAATTGGAAACCAAATGAGTTAGTGCTAGCTAAGAATAGGTAGACTAAAAACCGTGCCAATTAAACAAACACATAGTTACTAACGAAAGTATGGAGATTAGAACATCAAAAATTAAAGGATTTTGATACACTAAAAGTATCGAAGTATGTTAATGAATGGAACAAAATTTAATCAAGTTACCTAATTCAATTATTTAGAGTATTCCATTTCTGAATACTGAAGTATCTATTCAGTACGCTAAACTCAATACTTTTATTAGAGCTATTCCATGTGAGTCCAGAAGATGTATTATTCGAAAAAAAGTACTATGAAAACGAATTCTTAATGTTATATAATTAACCGTATTATCAGTAAACTTATAATTCAAAGGAAAAATAAAACAATGGCCATATTAACGCTTAATCAGAGATAATATTATAAATTCAGTGATTTTTGAAAACTTTAGATTAGATTTCGTGAATTACTAGCGTTTAGAAAATTTGAAATAATTCTTTTTATAGAAAATGGTGAAATGACTAATGATGACACAATAGTGATTAGTCGTGATGCTCTATCCGCATTAATGATTAATAATGATACATATACACCACGTACTGTTGTTTTACAACGAGGAAAAAAAGGTTTTGGCTTTGTTCTTCAAGGCTCACGAGGTACCTTTTGCTTTATTGTTCTATCAAATATCACTATGCTTTTCTATTTCACATAGTAGCAGGAAAATTATTTCAACCAACACGATCCTTTCCTGCGCTTCAGTTTCTTGATAGTATTGAAAAAGGTAGCAATGCTGAAAAAGCTGGTCTAAAAAAAAATGATTATATTCTTGAAGTAAGCTTATAAATATTTATCTGTCTTTCTTATATTTAAATCACATATAGATCAATGGTATCAATGTAACTTGTATGCCACATGAAGAATGTGCCAATTTAATAAAAAGAGCCGGAAATACTTTAGCATTGAAAATAGTAACAACGAGTATGTCAACACTGACCCATAATCAGCGCGATTCACAATCACATTATACTACTTTTCAATCGTTACCTTATCGACGTAAAGGTAATTTTATTTCGTTTTAAAACCTTAGAAGAAAAATATATATTTCAGCACCTCTTCGTCCGAGCTTTGAAAAATCGTTTGGTGGTATGTCCATAGTTTTTTCTTTAGCACAAAGTTCTCTTTCTTTTCTCAATATAATTTCCACACTCGCTTTAGCTTTTTCACTGTCAAATAAATTACTACTACCTTTTCAATCATTGATTATGAAGAAATCAGAACATAATACCGTTTTAGGTATTTACAAAAATTAAGTTTTCATAATAATAATTATAATCTAACTGCATGAAATTCTTGCTAAACTAAAATAAATAAATTTATCGATCGTCATTTATTTTAATCGAACTTAGTTTTATTTTTGTAGAAGATCTTGATCGGACATCAGCAGAATATGAATATGGAAGTATGTCTGAAGCATATGTATCTGTTTCAAAACAACAGATTGAAAATATTTACAATGGATCTTCATCTCTTCGTATAAAGTAAATATTTTGTATTTTAAAATAATGTTTTCTACAGATCTATTTTCGTTTTAAAGAAACAAACCAGCTGTACCTGCACGTGATTCTTCTCTTTATGATTATTTTATAAATTGTCAAAATCAACAGATTTATAATAGATTTCAACCGCTTATACCAGCTGTAAGTGTCCCGAATTTATCATCAATAACAAATATTCGATGCAATTCAAATTCCTCATCAAATGAAGCTGACGAAGAATTGTCTTTATCTTCAATGAATAGTAATCTAATGGCAGCAACAACTAATTTGAACGAAGAGAATGGAATTGGAATATATATGGCACCATCATTATCGCTTAGTACAACTAATATGTCAACATTTAAAGTAACATCAAGCAATCATTTACCTGCCAAGCCAAGTGAAGTTAAAAGACGATCAAATAATCGAAAACAAACTTCTATAGCCATTCATTCAAATAATAATAACGCTTTACTAAACTCAATAGAGAATGAAACTTTCGAATCATCACCTCCACCACCACCACCTCCTCCATTTCCTGCAAATTTCCGTTCGATAAATAAAGTTGAACCACAAACAGTATCAATAATTGAACAGAAAAAAAACAAAATTGATTCGGCTTTAACAACAACGAAAAATGATTTCCAGATGCAAATTGAACAAGCAAAAGGTCGTCTGAAAAAAATCAATAATGAAACGTCATCGAAAAGTATTCTTTCGTCAACAAAACTCAATGGACTCAATAAACCAATTCATCAAAATAATACCAGTAACTATTCTTTGTTCAACTTGTAATGTTGTTTTATTGATAAACTTCTTCAGAAAATGTACAAGTAGAACTTGTGACATACTTATTCTTTCATGAAAAAGAGCATAGAATGAGAATCTCTCGTCCGAAGTATGAGACACTTCCTGCAGAATTTCTATTAAATTTAATAAAAAAATTTTGAAAGCAAAATTCTTAATAATTTGAGTTCTAATTTGACACAATATTAATACAAATATATTGTCTAATAGAAAAAATGCCTCAGAAAATGGATGATTTTTAGAATTGAAATTAAAATAAAAGAGATATGTTGATAGTTTTGGTTTAGAACAAGAGAAACCCTTTTCATTACGAGAAAAAAGAAGTTTATGCAATAATAAAATTTGCATTCTGACATGTTTAAATGAAAATCTATGTCCATAGTTCAGATGAAATTATTTTCGTTTATTTTTTATTGTAGCTAATTCGAATCATTATCATTCATCAGATATGTATAATTCGCCAGAATTGAAAAATATTATAATCGAAGATAAAATTTCATCGAATGAATTTCCTTCTCCACCATCACCGAGTACTCTTCGTCGTTCAACCGCAACAGTATCTACAAATAAAACATCAGTTATCGATCCTCGACTAGATACTCATTTTTCTTCTGTAATTGCACAACGTGCAGCGGCAGCAACAGCTCGTCGTCATGAAAATCTGTTGGAGCTTGACTATAGTTCAAATGGATTACCACCACCAAGAACATTTTTTAATAATTGTATTATAACGAATGGAATTCAAACGACTAGTAAGCTATATGATTAAAATTGAAGAGCAGCTTAAATTATTTTTTCAGCTATTCATCATCATCGTTATTAAACTTCATTCAAGATTTATTCTGTAAGAGATTCTTGTGTATATGATGGGGTTTATTTAATTCTTGTCGGGGTTGTTTGTGCATATACGTATATATATATATATATATATATATTTGAATTGCATGCAAAAATAAAATAAACAATCGATTTGTTTTATGCAGGAGCCTATGTGTTTTTATTCAAATTAGTTGTGGTAGAAATATCTCATAGTTTTATTTATCAACTTCTCGAGGGAAAAAGTCACTTCGAACAGCTTAAATTAATGAATTGAAAAAAGTCGAATCAAACAAATCGATTCTGCACGAAATGTCTCTTTTGTCTTGATATCGAAGCAAATCATATTAAAAGCTAATTAACAACTTAAGCAATATGATTCTTTAACTGGCATGTTTGCAGATTCTGTTCATTCACATGCATATAACATACTACTGCTTATCTTAATTCTTTTTCTTTTAATTTAATAATCAATTCTAATTAATTTTAGGTTCATCGTGTCCACAACGATTTAGTGCTACAGCTAATCAGTTATTAGAAAATCTGAAACGTCGTGGTGGAAACATAACATCGATGGATCATCTTGTAAAAAGTTATAATTAACAACACTACTGATGAACAATTGCTTTGTTTTTTGTACCGCAACGAATTTTGTTTAAATGTGGACGTATAGTTGTTTCAATCAGTGATATTCACAGTCTAAATGTCTGTGTATTATTTGATGTCGTCACATTTCACTTTTTAAATTTCTATGTCTATCTTGTCTTTGTTGGAATTTTCTGCACTCGCATCTTGTTCAGTCAGGTTACACATTCCATGCGTTTCATTTGGTTTCTTATTATAATATAAAAAAGAGAGATACAGTTAGAAAAGCAAATCTTGAAATCAGTGTTTTGTATGGTAGAAATATTTATTTCCGAATAAGAAAACGAAAAATAAACGAGTAGATTCGTCTGTGCTTCTATGAATGATCATACACTTCTTCACTGTTTGATACTATGAATCACATAGACAATATCGTTTTGATTATAATCTTACATTTAATATTATTCAACTAACTTTCTTCATCAAGTTTAACTTCATTTTACTTTCACATATGTATGACACTAGGGTCGAAGATCAAATGTCACATTATCCATAAATTATCATTGAACAGCAAGAATCAGAAACTACAATGATCAATGAATGATCTTGTCGTAATAAATAAAATATAAAAAACAGAAAACGAATCGAATAAAATTAAAATTTTTCCAAATAACGTCGAATCAAATCCGATGAAATTTTTTTCTCTCAAATACAATTAATAACGACCTTGTCAGTTATTTTTGTTCTGTTCGAATGCAGTTAGAATGATCTAATAGATCATCACTGACACTGATTAATTTTTTAACACACGTTTCTTCCAGTAGTGTGTACTGATGAACATTAATCTTGTTACTAGATTAGAAATTATATGTAGCTATGCAAGTTTATTGTAGTAACTTATGAGCACTGATATGATGTTAGATAATGCTATGTGTAGGATATTTCAGATTTAAAAAAATCCTTAGAAGAGAAGATCTCGAAATTGAAATTACTACTTGATCAACAGCATTGTCATTGCTGTTGGATTTTAAATAAATGTAGCTATTATTTTGAGAACTGTTTTACAGAGAACTGGGACAATGAAGAAAAAAATGACACAAATCGGTAGTATGTAAAAATAAATCATATCTGCTTTCGGACACAATCGAAACCGAATCGTACTTTTATAATTGGTTTTGATCTTGGCTATGTATAAGGAAAAACATGCGCTATTGAAAAAAAACAGCTTATAAGTTGTCGAGGTTTCCGTGTAAGAAAAACGTTGGATATACTTCAGAAAAGAACAACTACCTTCTCTTTGAGTTTTCATCCATTTATCGACATGGTCGATTGCTATTCATTGGAGGAGCTGAATTTTCATGTAAAATTGCTATTTATTTCTGCATAAAGCTTTGTATAATTTATTTAATCCTATTTATAATATATAACATCATATTTCATATTCTTGTACAAATAAAAAACAGAGAAGACTATCAATAATGGCAGTCAACTATAACAAATATAATATAGAAATAAATTTATCATCAAAATTCTCTGTCGTTTAATACTTCTTGGCTTTCGAAATAGATCAAAATAGACAAAATTGACTGAACACATAATAGAAGAGATTTAAAACAAAAATAAGAAAAGTGAAACGAATTATCGTTTACTGTCTTCTTGAAACATAATTATCGATGTTGTTGATGATTGTTCGTCTTCGACTAGATTCAAGGGCGATCGAGAAGAAAAACAAGATGATCGCGCAGGAGAAATGGGCAATATTTGATGGCTTTTGAAAAAAATATTTTCACTATTTGATGGCATTGTTGAATTTACTAATGCAATCGCAGTATGTGGTCTTTGTGGACTGAAAGAGAAAACAACAGAGTTTGAAAATAAAATTAAAATAAAAATCTATTACCTAAGTTTATCAAGTGGAATGATGCAATTATGAAAATCAAGTTCATCAATAGGTTGTGTTATAACAATAATATCATCTTTCTTTTTTCTCTTTCTATTTTTTTTTCCAATATTTGTATTCATTGTTGGATTTCGCCGTTTTTTCTTTTTCGGTTTCCAATCATCTTCGTCTTCATCATCATTGTCAAAATCATCTCTATATTCTTGATCTTCATTTATTATTCGACGATGATGATTAATACTCGAACTTGATGTCGAATCTAACATGAAGATTAAACATTATAATTTGATTCTTTTTCAATTATTTATATTAAAAAAATATATAATTAACTAAATAATTTTACCTGTACATGATCCACCATCTTCTGGCAAAATATTATTTACTTCAACATGCTGAAATTCATCTCCATTCGATCGACTTTCATCTGACAAAGCAGTTATCGTCATAACTTGATCAACAATTCGATGTTTAGCTTGCCGCGACGAACGTCGACCCACACCTTCAGAAATTAGAAAAATACATAAAAGTCCTTTTATTTCGATTAGTAAAAGAAAACCTGATGAAAATATTCTTTTTTGCCTTTTCTCTCACCGAGACATTTCGCTAGATGATACGCAAATCGTATGGCTATTATATTTGATTGACCACATTGCGGACATACACAAGTCTGTTTCTCAATAGCTGTTGTTTGAGATTGTAATAAAGATAAAGAAATATTTTTTGTTTTAGTTCCATTATTATTTATTTCAAGTTGCTCTTCGGGTATGCCTTTAAGTGATGAATGAAGTTCATAAACTAAATCAAGTATAAGATCATCTAATTCACTATCAATTATTGATTGAATAGCTGAACATAAATCGTCCATAGAATTAAAATTTTATCTGTAAGAAGAAATAATTGCCCATTAGTAAAGATTTGTTGCAAAATAGAAGAAAACAGAGACGTATACACAAATACATTGATGATGTATGATAGACAAACAATGTACAAACAGAGAGACCAAAAGAAAAAAGAAAAACCACAATGTACAAATTGTTTCTGTCCTTTATTTATTTATGTTGTTGTTGTTTATTGATACGGTTGAATTGTATACACATAATTTGGATTTTCACCTGGTTGATCATTTCGAATACAAGTTACAACACGAACCTAAAAATAATATATCACAATTATAATGGTGACAGCCGCGAAGAAACCTTATTCCATATGTTTTTTATGATTTGTTCGAAAAAAAGTCGTTGATACTATCGCATTCATTCATTGCCAGACTCATATCAATACTTCATCTCACTAATAAGGGAATATGTTAAATCAAAAAGTTGTACTCTCACCAAAAAAAACCTTTGGAATCTTAAATTATACTGATTTTGCATTTAACCATTAGTAATCTTGCTAGATCGTTATGTACTGTTTTTTTTCGTATCGGTACGCGAATTCAAAGTGTTGCATTTATTTGCAAAACAAACAATAATAGAACTATGGAAAAACTCTACTGAAGTCTAATTTCGATTATTTCATTATTGAATTTCAAGTATAAATTCTTGTTTCTTATGTTAATTGAAATTTTAAAGTTCAATTGAAAAAAATAATTTTACTCAAGAATAACTCAATAATGTAGTAGATTAAATTAGTACTGAATAGACTGATTGATTCCAATCCATCGGTGAATTGCTAAGTATTAAAAAAATTTCGACCACTAAATCTTACCGAATGTCCATAAGGCTCGAGTCCATTAGGATTAGCTGTTGCACCAGTTGGTTTAGCAGCTATTGCCTGACCAGATAGTGAAACTGCAGCTCCTGTCGCTTGTGGTTGTACTTGAACAGTTGTAGCAACTTGTGCTTGAACCATTGGTCCAGATGTTTGATTAACTTGTGCTTGAGCAACTTGTATACGTAAATCATCACTCAACTCACCGCCCATTGTCATTGTACGATCATATTTTGATGCATCGCGTACTTTTGTTAAAAATGTTCTTAATGGTTCAACATATGAATCAAAACCAAGCGTTAACATAGCCAATATAATATCTTCGCCGTTAATTGTTTTTCGTTTTTCTTGCAGACATCGATCAGATGCTTCACTTGTAACAAATGATATGAATTCCGAGACACATCTATATGTAAAATTAAAATAATTAAGAAAAACTTAAAATAAAAGCTTACTCTTGTATAGTCTCTTTTGCATCTTTAGCAATTTTTCCTTTTTCAGGTACACCTTTTTTCATTATCTTCGCAACATTTGCAATTGGTAGAAATCGATCTTGTTCACGTAATGGACCTGTATATCGTGGTAAATCATGTTGATCATTCCCATCGTCATATGAACTATCCATCAAATGTTGCTGTTGTGATGGTCGACCACGACCACGATAAGTTGATTGCTGATGACGTTGATCATCTTCATCTTCATCGTCTTCGTCTAAATCATCATCGTCAGAATATGGTCCATCATCTTTTGTTGGATGATATGTACGGTCAACATTGGTACTGCTAGTTGATATTCGTTGCATGGAATTATTTTGATGTGACGTTGGTTGCGGTGGGCGTGTACCTTGCGTACGACGACGATGTATTGGACCATCATTAGAATTACCGGAATCATTGTCTGAATCCATTTTAGTTTTTGACGAAGAACGATTCGAGGGAGAAGTTAACCACTGGTCACACGCAGTCAGAAGAAAGATTGAATGGAGAGATTAATCAACAAATAAAGAAAGAGCAAGCAATACAAATAGAAATAGAAATATTGAATTTTGTCTTTATATAACCAATTATAGTCCTCCAAAGAAGCCTCTCTTCTTTTTTACAATTTGTTTTAATCAAAAAGTTTGCATTGAAATAAAAATCATTAAATAAAAATTTTTAGCAGAATTCATACAAGTGTATTAATATAGCATTGTTTTATTGCTATAGATGTCACTTTTCACCAAGTTGGAGTGATTCACATATGAATTATGCTTTAGGCAGTTTCACAATTTATTTATTGATCATATATGTTGAATAAATTAGATGTAGAGTTTAAGATTGTTGATAGTAGAGTGTGAATGTTAGAATTTTTTATGCGTGTTCTTTCTTTTTTGTGTATATTTCGATTACAACTGGATTCAGAGCAAAGCCTATTTAAAGGCTTATTCGACTATCTCTTGTATATGCACACTAACATTTGCATACTCTTTGAAAAATGAAATATTATTTGTTAGCATTTTTATGAGTTCTGAATAGCAACATAGGATGATATTGCCATTGGGTTTTCTTATTATCAACTGAAATGTAGAAGTTATTTCGTACTATGCTAATGGAACCGATTGAATTAACTCATACTGCACAAATAACACATTGGTTACTTGATTTTCAATACTTATTTGTGTTGGAAGGTTTACACAAAATTGGGTTTGTTTTACGAGCAGATAAATATGTATAGAATTGAAATTCTATTTTTTGTTAGATTCCTTTTACTTAAAGATCAAATAGTGACAGTGAACCATCGGTTAAGATCAGCAAGAATCGTTATTAATAAGACCAGCAATCTTCAGTTTCGTATCCCTTTTTCTATTAGATTCAATAGAAAACAAATTCTTTCTAATTTTTTAAAGCTAAATGCAAACAATTTCATGAATACAAAAGCATTTATTCATATTTCTTTAAGTACAATATACAAAGAACACTTACAATAAAAGCATTCACTTTTAAAATAGTCTTTTTCATTCCATAATCACTGCCAATTACTTCTGGAATAAGATGTACTGTTGAAATATAAATGAATATACCAGCAATTATTGGTAATAGTATCTGATTTGACCATAATTGTACGATCAGATATGATTGAAATTTCAAAGTTGCTAAAAATAGTATTGAACCGCTTAGTCCTGTTAATAATTGATATTGCATTGCCTAGAAAATAAATCAAGTATTCGAAATTAGTTCTTAAATTCATTTACTTTCTCTAAAGTTTTCCCACTATAAATCAAAATATTATAACCATAGAATACATGCAAAAGTTCATAAATAATTTTCGTTATTAGCATTCCTGAATCTTAAATAGCAAACAAACACTGATTTTGTTTCGTCATAGAATATCTTACTGATTGTTGATTTCATTGAAATGATTGAACAAAGAGTCACACTATTTGTATAATTATGCAAAATATCTGCCAATAAAAATAGATAAGCTAAAATTTCAGTTGAATTCATTGTTGAAGATTCATTATATATTTCATGATTGTAACCTTAAAGTCAAATGAACTTGCTTTTCTTACAAAGATGATTCAATATTTAACATACTTTGGAGATATTGAAAAACCTTTTCAATAATAAATGAAAGAAAAATTCCTGCAAGTATAAATAAACCAGCACGATTATCATGTTGATGATAAACCTCAGATTGACTTTTAGTGTCAAATGAATCATTATATGCAAGAATAATGGACGGTAGAAGTCGAAGAAAAACATCTGCCATTAAGCCACCTGATGCAAAACTAAGATAAATTGTTAATAATGATTGATGCAGTCGACGCGTTGTTATCGAAATTAGAAAGAATATTATGATAATAGGAATTAGAGTTATCGATATTATCATTAAAAATATATTATTAAATGAACTGAAAATATTCATAATGATAAATTGTTGTAAATTGCCTTGTTTACTATATTTATATGATGAAGACTCGTGTAGATGTTGATTGTCATTATTTAATGCCACATTTACATCAGAATCACATTTAATAGTGATAATGAAAATAGTCAAAAATAATACACAATAAATATCAATGGCCATGAATCTAACGACTATGATATGAAATAGAAAACATTTTCATCTTGAGTAACCGTTTTCTTTTCTTTATCAATAGCTATGCAAAATGGTTGTTTCTTTTCATTTTTCATTCTCTAAAGTTGAAGAACATGAAAGACCATAATGATAATAATAATAATAATCATAATAGTAAATGATGTCTCTCAGAGATTTTTATCTTTCTGAAACAAAGTAACGAAACTAACTGGATTGGATTCGTCTAGTGAGAGTCTCACATTTACTGTCAGTTCATGAATTCATGTATAGACATTATCAAATAAATAGTTATCTGTGTGATGCTTATACCTGTCTGTGTATCATTATTGTTATTGTTTAACTATTCTTTTGTTTTAAAGAAATCAAACATGAGTTTGAAGTGTGAAAATAATCTTTATGTTTTAATCTATTTGTGTATCACAAGTTTCATGCTTATCATGCATCAAAGTGTCTTATTTTTTCAAATAAGTTTCCCCTATAATCAGTTAATCATTAACGATTCGTCGATCTTCATTATACATTGATTAATATAGTAGAAGATGTTATCTTAATTGTGAATATTACCTAATTTAATTTACAAGCTCAACATTTCTTAAGTATCACAGCCTGTACTGATTCTGCGCAATCACAATTGATTATATTAATATTTCTAGTCAATTAGACGTTAGGTTTCAAATTAGTTGTTCTAAAGCAAGACGATATGTTCGTTTTGTAATTGTTTTCCAAGAAATACATGATATTATGCTATTGAGACTCTGTAAAATTGAATATAAGTAGAAAAGTTTCGCATAAAATCTATTGTAGTTAATAATGTATCAGCTGTTAGATTTTATGTACTACTCAAAATATTTATATTGTATGTATCATGAAGATTGAATTCTGACAATTGACAAATTTTAGCAACTATACTTTTAGGAGTCGATAGAAAATTTCTGTGGAAATTAACAAGCCCGGCTAGCTCAGTCGGTAGAGCGTGAGACTCTTAATCTCAATGTCGTGGGTTCGACCCCCACGTTGGGCGTAATTTTTTATTTCGCCTGGTTATTTCCTGTTCTGTGTGTAATAGACGATAGAAGAATTTGTTCAAGTTCTATAAAATTATCAAACGCATAGATTATGATCGTAATGAACTGTATTTTTTGAAAGAAATAATATTATATTTTTAATTAGTAAGGGATGATTTTATGACAGGATACTGATGATTATCAGTAGTATCGATTGTTTTTCCAATAAATAATTGGGATAGATCAGTTTACTACTTCGATTGGTTGTATAAAGATTAAAATCATAGTAAATATATCTTCAACTATTTGAATAATGCGTAGAATCAGATAGATAATCATCCATGGAGCTATCGTTCCTCTTCAGTGACTCATTTGTACCAGTACTAAATTGTCAAATGGTTTTTCGTATTAAAAAGTCATGCTTGTTCTCTTCATATGTTGAGTAGTAGAAAAGTCAAAACAAAACTTATGTTTCATGTCATAATTAAGGTTCAAGAGAAAAGAATGCATCCAAAATTGAGTTTGTGTACAGAGATTAACATCAGATATAGAATCACACTCGAATGGCTTCGTGTTTTTCACTTTAGCTTGATCTGATTAATTTCCATTGATTGAAAAATTCTCAATGAATTTGTTTCTATCATTGAGGAGGTACGTTGATTATAATTTAAAAAAAGTTATTCTTCGCACCGATAGACTCCGACTACTAGCTGTTATCAATAATCTTGATAAAATTCATTGGAAATATTGTGTGAGTTTATTATTAAACAAACGGTGCGACAAATCATTATTTTGCTTAGATTTATTATTCGTAAAGCAAAATAACATTTTTTTTCTTAATCGATATACTCAAAACATATATTTATAGGCCCCTTTTTCTATAACCGTGTCTGCTAAAGATAAGCAATGTTGGCTTGTCAACTATTAGACTCACGATCTATTCAATTTAGTTCCTGATAAATGTCGGTTCGATAATGGGCATTATTCATACAACTTACAAGACTATTTTGATGAGGTGATTACAAAAATGTGTCAACTAAAAATGGAATGATTAACATCGTTCCAAAATTTCAATATTCAATTTTCAAAGAAATAACTGTAAATAAATATATTCAGGATATTTATTAAAGATAATTTGATTTCCTAATAAATCCAGAATCTAAGATGTATGAAAATCTTTCATGTATCTTTTCATAATAAGTAAAAATAAATTAATTTTAAAGGATCCAGAGAACAACAATTGATAAGGACTAGAGATACTTGTCAAAATTTATTAGTTTCTAACTAACTCATTAAGCTCTAACCAAACGGCGGTAAAAAAGTGAAAAAATTCGACTTCATGCTGTTGCGCTCACAGTTTTTTTGTTTTATTTTTATTTCTAGGTCCAGTAACAAATAAAATCGTTGCTGATACATGCATAAATCATGAAATCTCTGTTAAACTCGAAATACATTTATACATTCAAAATGAAAATCATACGAAAACATGTTTCTAATAGAGTATGAGATATTTTACTGTTATAGATTATGCATAATATAAAATTCTGCTGATTAACCGAAATTAACAATATATTGTATTCTTATTAAATCATTAATGAAACTTTACGTGACGTTATATTTTATGCAAAACTCATATTTCTAAAAAAACAAACATAAATCCGAGAAGTATTCAGCGTATTCAACATCAATTCTTATTCGTCGTCATATTTTGTAGCATCAGATCCGATCACACACAGACAAACATAAGCTAGTAGTATACGTAGTAGCTATTCATTTTCGTTGCGACATCACACCTATTGTATGATAGAGATTTTTATTTATGATTCTATCGGTTAATACGTGCGCACCAATGAGATTTCATTTTTATTCATATATTCTTTCTTTCTTCGAAATCGAAATCGAAGTTAAATAGTTTCGTTAATCATGTTTTCAATTTAATCATATTTTCTGCGTTTAAATGAATTGAGAAATTAATCATTCATAATTATTCTAAACCTTGACATAATACTTTTCTTTTTTTTGTATTTTTTGCATATTGCAAAACATCTGCTGACAATGAAGCAGAAAATGTTCTGAGAGAATACTTTGATCGTAATGAGTCAATAGTTAGTGTGCTTGTTGAATCAGATGATTTGCATTACTTATAACTAACCAGTTCAGTTCAGCTCTGATAAGTTTCTATGATTCACATTTTAAAATACAAGTCATTTATCGGCGAGTATATACATGTATATATATATATATAAAGTTTTTCCGTTTACGCAAATGATGTCCTCATGTGCATTTCATAATCGATTATCATGAATTTTTATTTCTCTTGGCCAATTACCTTTTAACGTAGCTCCTTTTTTTAATAAATAGAATATTTTTTCAATTAATTGATTCATGACGTAATCATGCTTGTAGATGATGCGCATCCATGCGATCATCGTGGCCAATAAAAAAGTATTTAATTCTTTGTATACTTCTTCATGCTATGTTCTACTTCAATTGACGATGTCCTCTGTTTATACCAGGTAAATAAATAGTACATTGATTTTTTTGTTGAAAATGTATGTTGAATTTTGTTGAATGAATTTGTGAATGTTTCATTTAAATATTTTTCATAGAGAATGAATTTTGAAATAAATATGATCTCTTCGATGATTCTAGAAGGAAGCTTTCCAATTTCACCAATAATAAAAATGATACATTATCAGTGTGTACATTCAACGTTCTAGCACCGTGTTATAAACGTTTATCATCTGAATATGATCGTGAAAGTTCATATGATACATTATGGCAAAAACGTCACTTATCAATAATAAATCTTCTTCAATCGCTTGATATTCATCTTATTTGTCTACAAGAATTTTGGTTTAAAAATCCATCATTTATTCAATTATATAAATCAAATTTATTATCAAAATATTCATTTTATACACTTCGACGAACAGGTTTACTTGATGACGGCTTAGCTATTCTTGTTGATTCGAATCATTTTAAGGTTCTCGATAAATATGAATTGATATTAAATGATATTGGAGATCGTATTGGACTGTTACTTAATCTTGAATTTAATGGAAAAAATTTACTTCTAATTAATATTCATTTAACATTTCCACATCACAGATTTGAAAGCCGATTAAGGCTAAAACAAATGAAAAAGTTTCTTGAATTAATACACAATTATCAAATATCAAAAAATCTTTTAAATAAGTGTACACTTATTTTATGCGGAGATTTTAATTCATCATATCATAAGGATGATGTTTATCAATTGATAGATAAACAATTTCAATCATCTTACAAATTTATACATGGAAATGAACCTAATGTTACACATTTAACACACAGAAATGAACAATTAGGAGTAGATTTTATTTTTTATAAATCAGATATTCTTCTACCGGTATCAAGTGAACTAATACCACGTGGTTGTAATTCTTTAACATGGAGTGATCAGGGTGAATGGAATTTAAGTGATCATCGTGCAATTCTTACGATGTTCAAATACAAAAACAATCAATAAACTCGTTTAGTTGTTTTATTTGTAAATATTACAAAAATAAAGACGAAGAGCAGTTTTTTCATTGGATAAAGATTTTGCTAGTATAAGATCATCTATTTTCGATCCGTTTGTATTAATATGCAAGTATTCACAAGTTCGACTAAATTATTGACTCGTTGTTTGTTTGTGGAAACAATCCTAATTTCAAATTTCATTCTATTGAAATTTCAAATCTGAAAATCATTTATTGCTAGTAAATCTTAGTTTTCATATGCGATGATTCGATTCTTAAATTTTTATTTTTTTGTTACAGAATTTTGTTAGTAAGCTTAATACCAATGCTATTTAAAAGTATTTCAATTATGAACATCGAATATTTCGACCTTATACGCCGGTGGTAATAGGAAATGAAAAAGAAATTACGGTTTCCATTCCGGTTCCCGGTAGTAAACGAGAGAATAAAACAAGCGATTCTCAATTTGATTTCTATTAAGTGCAGTAATGATCGATAATATGGTATAGATTCTATCAAATATATCATATGAAGTTTAGTATAATTTTCTGTTGTATATTTCAGCATCACTCGTGTTTACTCGTTTTTTTGAAACAAAAACCAATTTGCTGATTAGATACAAAAAAAAACGCACAAAAGAGAATGCATCAATAAAATAAGAATGTTAACTAACTCTATGTTTAGTTTCATTAGAGAAGTATCATATATTTCAATAGTAATCAGATTTCTGTATTTTAGTTATATTAACATAGAAAATATTTCAAGTTAAATTATTGATTATGAAACGTTCTCTTATTTCATTGAGATATGAAGAATTTGCCTTCATTTTCCTTTTAATTGAAATCAGTCATTATTGTTTATATTGAAACCGTTCCAAGGTTGTAGTATATTGATGGATCTAGATTCTAGTTTAGTATTATTGGATCAAATTTTCGACTATACTCAAGATTTCTTTTCATTCGAACATGCGAGATATAGTTTCATTTTCGCACAAGTATAATCGTTAGTAGAGTCTCATATTGATTATACTAGCTTTAACTTTAAGATCAGTCAACATTTGAGTAATTACTCAGTCATCAGTGAAAGTACTTCTCAGTTCAAATTTCCATATATATTTGGAATGATTGGATTCTATTGAGCATATGATCTTCTTCTCCTTCTTTTACACAACTGATTTGAGAACGCCAAAATGAACTAAATTTGCAATGTAAAAGTCATCAAAAATACTACTTATAATACTGATGTCGGTAGGTGAACTTTCATATATACGTATATATATTATTAGTTAAATCAATAATTATCAAATAGAAATTCAATTTATTTACTGAATATTAGTGAGACCAATGAGATACGATAAAATCAAATGTACGCATACTAAATAACTTATAAATACAAATATACACTTTGAAAAACAAAGAAGAAAACACTACCGACATGGATAACGATAAAATTTAAAATAAAATCTTGCTTTTTCAGAAGATTTGAAATCTAAGTATTGAAATAGAAAATATTTAAAGAGTGGCGCGTAAACTCATTGGTTCTATTTCTTCTTTTACTTTGTCATACTTTCTGTTCATGTCACTTAATAATGATTATCAACAAAAACAAGAAATAGCTTCTTCGATTTCGTCATCAACTAAGGATCTTCTTCTTACTAAAAAAAAAGATATTCTATGCAATGATTGTGGTGGCATTTCTGTTGCCAAAGTTCAGCGTTTATTAAAAACACTTGATGGTACTACACAATTATTCAATAGAACAGCATCATTTAATAGTACTATTGAAAATTCAACAAAATCTAATAAAATTTATCGAAAAAATCATAATCGGTTACAATCAAGAAATAAGAAAAATAATTCAGCACGCAATAATAGTCGAAAAACTTCGTTGAGACTAACTATGAAAAATAAGGATAGAATTACAAATACTAATAAACGAATTCAACATTCAAATATAAAACGGAAGTTAAAAATCAATCGAATTCGATCGTCAATATCAGCAAAACGAAAAAATGATAAGAACCGAACAAAATCCAAGTATAATGGTGTGACTAAAATCAAGAGGTTATCATCGAAAACTAAATAAAATATTCTATTACTTTTAAAAATGAATCGAATTATCCTATTTTTCATTGAAATAAATAATGTTTTTCATTTAGTTTAAACGTAAAAGAAAAGAAAAGAAAACGAACTCAACTTTACAATGAAAATACATAATTTTAAATATTTTAAATTAATGCTATTCAACATGATTATCCATTAGATCAATTCATATTACTTGAAATTTGAAAAATAATATCATGGCGTTTCTTTCTATATAGATAGATTCTGCTTAATATAAGTTTTAAAATATGAAACGCGACTTGTTCTCTTGAAAAATTCTGTGTTCAATTATGCATGGTCGTTCTCGAATATATCTTTTTGAAAAATGAATCTATATGAAAATGAATCTTAATCATTCAGATCAGTTTTTCCCGAACACAAACCTCAATAAGATTATACGGAGTTTATTTTATGTCAAAGATTCTTTTTTCAACAACTAAACATATTCATACTTGTACAATCCTATCACTGATATATATTTTTGATGAAATTATTATTGTATTTTGAATAAACATCATGGAGGCCATCACACTTGATAAAACAATAGTAAAACATCAAGAAATAAATCAAATCAACAGATAGATATAGATTTGAAATGTTCATATTCTATGACTATTGTCAAGCTTAACGAATTCTGCCCGAGTTAATTCTTTATTTCCTGTGAATTTTAATATATTTTTTCATCTGTACTTTCTCTTTGATTCTCTTATATAGAATAGGCCTGATTTAAACTATGACAACGAATGGGCAATTATTTATTTTTGATTGAATTCAATCAATTCAATGTTTATAATTTTAATATTTCGGGCTTCTTCCGACCGACTGACTTCTTTCTCACACGCATTCACACAAAAGAATTGAAAAATATCAATGTTGTTGTTGTGCCAAACGAAAAAGAAATTGCCATCACAAGCTGCATAGATTCTGTCTGATGTTATTATTTGGTATGATTAAATGACGTAAATGAATTTTTTTCATCGATTTTTGTTTGCATTGTATTTCTGTACTTTGATGACAAAAAAAATGTGAGAAGAGAACGAGAGAACAAGAAAGAAATGATTCAAATATAACTTTGTGCATGTATTAGTGAAGTAATATTGTTATAAGCAGTGAATAATTTCAACTTTTTGTTGCATAAAAAATAGAAATAGTACGAGAACTCAAGATGTCTTTTTTTAAAAATGTTAAGTATAGTTCTAGTATCTTTTGCTTTGATTCCTTGTAGCTTGATTTGGAGCTGGTTGCGGTGCGCGCGGTCCATATTGCGGCTGTTGAGAACGGGCTCCTGGTGGAGGTGCATAAGGAGTTGGTTGATTTGTGCTAGGCGACACTTTGTCTGAAGCCTTGCCCCGTGATACATAATAGATAACTAAATATACAATACAAAGTACGAAGCACAAAGCACCAACGCTTAATTGAATTGTTCGAAAGAGAAATTTTGCTTGCGACTCTGTATAACTGCTAAAAGCACTGAGGCTATTAAATGCTAAAAAGAAGCTTTGTCGAAAATAATAACTAAACGAGGATGTTGATACAGCATTCGTAGAGCATGACGATGTTAATAAACATGCTGATGGTGTAGCGATAAAGTAAGCATCAAATCCAATCAATACGCCGCAAGCTACGAGAGCTATTATGGTTATTACAACTGCCCGAAAAGCAGCTGGTGGACTTGGTGAACAACATGCTGTAAAAGTTTCATTTAATTAGTTCATATTTATTGCTAAAGAAAGATCTTACCGGCAACAAATAGCCCAAAGAAGTGTGCAATCATTATAATACCACACCAACCACCAGCAAATACATTAGTTGTCCAAAAGTTGGATGCAACATTACCGAATTCAGTAACTATTAGAACAATAGCAGCTATAACTTCGACAACGCCAAGAAATACTAGGAAACATCTTGGCCATACTTTCACAAACGCTTCTTTATCTGGAGACACCATATTTCACTGAGAATGAACGTTGAAAGCAATCACCCCTAACCTAACCTTGATGTTTTGGAGAAAAAATACTGTAGAAGAATTCTTGTTTTTACATTACATATATTTATTCTCATTTTTCTTTTCTTTTCCTTTCTTACCGGCCTTCTACTCCCTCATTTTTAAAGCGCTCATGAGAGAGAGAGAGAGAGAGAGAAGTCGAGAATTTTTTTTTACATCCGAAAAAGAGAAAATTTTAAGAAGGACAGCTATACAATAGAATAACATTGCATGAGGTTTTTTTACTCTTGATACACAGAAGAAAAACATAATGAGAGCGAACATCAACTTTAATTTTCACTTGCGTATTAAGAACAGAAAACGAATCCAGCATTGCAGATAAATATTTTTTCACCGACGAAAGAGTATTGTATGTTTATGTTGTATGTGTCGAAATAAGTAACTTGATTCATAATTGCAATAGAAACAACAGAAATCAGTTTTAAACACATATAATTTTTATTCCATCAAATTGAAGAATGTCATATTACTTTTTCATTGGACAAGCCATATAGTTTTACTAAAAGTGGGGTGACTCCACTTATTTCTACAATTTACACACATCTACAGCAGAGTATGCGGATCAATGTTGTGTCTAAAGTAAAAGATTACTAAGATATTTACACTGGAATAGATTTTGAATAAGTTTTTTTATATTTAAAAATCAAATACATAGTTGTACATTGAAAGAAAGTCTTTTGTTTTCAAAAGAAACATCCTAGATACGTTTTCAAAGAAAGTCAATTTCTAATCTTCATTCTAAGTTATTCATGATCTATTATTTACGCTTCGATAGATATTATGATAATTTTTTAGTAAAGTTTTTAACTAATCATTCTTGGAATAAATCAATAACCGGTTGGGAAGTTCTTTTTCGTCGACTACAATAACCGATCATTTTCCCAAACAATATTATTTACAATATAACTCTTTCGAATCAATTCTCGCTCTATCTCTCTCAATAAAATTATGTATAATATACGTTTCAGAAAAGCTCTAAAGCTTTCTTAAAAAAATCGATTATAAAAGCACAATACATACCGAGAATCTTACTTTCAGATCATGCAAACCGAAAGTCCCATTCTAAGTGACTATGATTAAATAAATTAATTGAGCTGAGATCATTCTTTTACTAAACACTTTAAAACAATAGATTGTTGTAGATAAGGTTAATGAATAAAATAAATAGCGACATAAATTCCTTGAAAGTTGGAAGCAACAACTTTTGTAAGGTACAATTTTATACCAGTTTAATTTCAGGAAAAATACTGCGCAAACAAAATAAAAATGTTTCTCATCAGCTGATTTCTTCTTTTCCTTAAATTTTTTCCATAATAAAAGCTAACTTATGAAAAAAAATATTCGGAAATCATTTCTTTTGTTTGATATTTTTAGCTCTTGTACAAATATATATATTTGTTCGTGTTGAAGTAAAGTTAAAGTCGTTTCTTTACCAAAATTTCTCAACAAGAAAGAAAACACTTACATTATTTATGGCCGATTTGTTCGAGCCAATGCGTATTAATTCAAAAAAAATAGCTTTTCTCTATTATTTTTTTCTGTTTTTTGCTTGATTGTTGAATAGCATCCATTAAAATAGTTACTAGAGAAGTTGACAAATGAAAAAACAAAGACAGCACTGTTCGAAACGACAGTTGAAAAATCAATAGTCCGTACTAATAATATTAGCCACATATAGCACGGTATTTTTTTTATCCTAACAGATGACTAATAAATACTACAAACAATTTTGATAGTCTCCCGTTGTTTGTAAAAAAATTCTTGCATCAAGTAAACTATTCTTTTTTTACAAATCACTTTTAATATATTATTTTAGTGAATATGAATACCAATCAGTGAGTTCTTTAGTTCATTAGTTGTTTAGTAATTGTATCTGTTCTTTATAACATTTTGTGGAATATTTTAGGAGAGAGACGTGACGACGAATCGATTTATTCAGTAAACTGATGAAAGTTGAATAGAAAAAGAAAAGACGAGTAGCTAATCATACGAAAGATAACGAAACAGATAGAAAAAATAAAGCAAAGTTCAGTAAGTAATGTAATGAATAAATAACTATAAATAGAATAAAAAGTTTGTAAAATAGATTTTTCGATGCAACCTAATTTTTATGGAAAACAAAAGAGCTATTCTGAACTGTAAGCTGAATAAATCATTTGGATCAACTCTATCTTAGTATCTATTAATGGTCTAGATGAAATTTTAATCATTCATTATGATCAGTTTCATATTTTCTGATGTTGCATTTTATCTTGTTTACGTGAACCTATACAAACCCTATTCAAAAATATACAACTGAATTTATTCAGAGCAATTCACTGGCATGTCATTCGATCGCATAACTTTTTAGAAGATTAAGTGTTTCTATATTCAGACTTGTTATTATGTTCACTTGAATAATAAAGCTAAAGCGAGATATCAGAGCTAATAATGATGACAGAAACGTAAGATATTTGAATTGAATAAGTTATATGTTCAATTCAATACTTGCTGAGAAGTTCGTTAAATAAAGTCAAATAAAACAAACCATTTGTAAGTTAACTTATTCTTCATTGATAACTTGTTGATCAGAATTCAAATAATAGTGAGAAAGATGAAATCCGAATGAATACGGACGAGATTGCCTTGCTTTTTTTGTATCTACTTTCGATGCATTCATTTCTTTCGATATTTTTCGCCGTCCAACTATTTTTTTAAATATTATTGATATTATTATTTCTGGCAACAAAAATAATAATTTAGCGTTGCAAGAATGAATTTTTGTTTTTCATGGCTCTCCATGTCATTGATCAAAACTAATATCCAGTTCGAGCTTTTGACGGTTACTACCAATAATAACCTATGAGTAGCAAAATTTGATCCAAATTGATTTACAACGTCCTGCTTTTATATATTAATTACCCGAGAACAACTGGACGAATGGTATGAAACTTAACGATTCCTTTCTTTTTTTCTAAATATGGTCTTCATACGAATAATATTCTAAATACTCTAAAATAAATGAAATTTACATAATTGGAATCTTCTTGTTCAATCATTAAGTAGCTAAATAATTCAATACCCTATTCACTTGATTCTGTTGTGTACAATTACTATGATTTCGAAGTTTATACTATTCCGCATTCATGTGGAAAAACAAATGTTTAAATGGTACATAGAGAATTATAATAGCCTTCTTTAATACAGTTTCTAGGTGAATTCATGTTTTACGGAGGAAATATTGTTAATTCAGTTACCGTTAAAGTAGACAAAAATGAAACAGAAGTTCAAGAATTTTCTTTTTATATATATATATATTCAGAACATGAAATAAAACCATGTTATTTTTGGTAATTTTTTGCATTATTGAATCAACAAATTCAAGTAACATCAATTGCTTTTATTCTATCGCCAATAACGTACTATAGTAAACCTACATTAAATTAAAATGTTCGAGATACGATTTACAATTTGACAACAGAATAAATAGGAGACGAAATAGTATTTCTACTGTACATTGATATCGTTTAAAATGATATCTCATACTCTTGAATTTTATTATTATTCAAAATTCATTTAATTTAAGTTTGATTTTGTTGACATTTGCTTGTCTTGAATTTGAATAAAAAGATATTCCCACAAATGTTAATGAGACTCGCGCTTTATTAATGGAATTCTACATTTATCAGAGTACTTTACTGCTCAAATAGAATATCACTAATGTCGAAATATTTAAGAACTATTTCAGAGTAATTTTATAGTACAACAATATGTGCAGAGCATGAAAGTATTTTGAAACAATAGAAAAGTAGGCCAAACAAATTTACATGAATTATTATCTTACATATTCTGCGTCTACATTGAATTCAGATGATCAAAAATCATCTTACAGATTTATATCATATGAATATCTGGAATGGTAAAATGAAAAGGAAAGAAACATTCAATATTAACAGAGCTTGGCTCTACTTAATTTCGTAAGCTCTTAGCGAAAAGTATCCCAAAAGATACTTCACATAGTATATTCGTGTTTTATTATGTTTACCAAACTCTAACTAACAACTATATTGACACTATGTTCACATAAAAACAATGAATGCCTAATAAAACAAGAAGATTTATAAAGAATAGTGTTTCACTTAAGAAACTCTCGGTAGCTATACATTAACCATATGGTCTTTATTGGAAATTTGAACAAAAAATGAAACACAGCTATTGGTTGCTTTAATTAATCACTATTACGTTTCTTGCCTATATCTAGAATTGATTCGATTAGAATAATTTATATTATTAAAGAACCGATATAGTTGGTATTCGTTTTTGATTGAATCGCATCATTAAACATCTTTTGTAACTTAACGAACTATTGCAAAGCTTCAAAGTTAAAAATAAAATAATTATCTCCTTTTCCCTCTCTTAAAGGCTGATAGTTATTGTTATCTTTTCTTCGCTTCAACGCTACAAATTATGATAAAGAACGAGCAAACAAAATGAATAGCGATAAAAGAATTGTAAATATATAAAGAGCCGAGTTTAAAGAACTGAGAAACTATCATAATCGTACCGTTTTGCTTTCAAAAACACAACCAAATCGATGCATTTTTCACATTATTACCGTTATATGTATCTATTTTTTCTTTGGTCAACGATAGATGCTCGTTGGGCATCTCCGTTCGATGTACGTATAGATCATCATAAAGTGGATATCACTGATGATTTAGTTATAAATACAGCACGACCTCGATTTTCTTGGAAAATCTCTGGTTTGAACAACTTATTATATCGAAATGTTCAACAAGTAGCTTATCAATTACAACTTCAATCAATACCAATAACTGAGCGAGATAATCGATTTGAGTGGGACAGTGAACGTGTGAATTCATCACAATCGACCCATGTATCATATACAGGCCAAAGTGATCTTTTATCATCAAAATATTATCGTTTTCGTGTACGAGTTTGGATAACCAAATTAGAGGAATCCAGCGAATGGACTAATTGGATTCGATTTCGAACACCTATATTCAATTTACATGAATATATCATTCGAAATGATAATCTTCTTTGGATTGGCTCGACAAAGATTAATATGAATGAATTGAGAAAAGAATTCTTGGTTCCAAGTGATAGTCCCTTGAAATCAGCAATCGCCTATATTTCTGGTCTTGGCTATTATGAATTTTATCTTAATGGTTTTAAAGTAGATTCAAGTCGAAAATTGGATCCAGGTTGGACAACGTATGAAAAGCGTACTCTACTAGTTTCATTCGATGTATCAACGAATGTCACGGTTAGAATTTATTGTTTTTTCCATTTCTTTTAAACATTCATCTACATAGTACATGTATTTAGACTGGCATGAATGCCGTCGGAGTAAAATTAGGCAACGGTTGGTACAGTCAAGAACAGCATGGTGAATTTGGCTATGGTAGATGTGAATATTTTTTACAAGAATATTTTATCATAGAAAATTTTAGGTCCACCACGTCTTATTTTCATATTATTTATTCTATTTGAAAATGGTGATGAAATGCAAATTTTTAGCGATCAAACATGGACTGGTCGAGAAGGTTCTATCAAACATGATAGTGTGTACAATGGAGAGATGTGTGATAGTCGAAATGATCGTTCTAATTGGTCTCGAGCAGGATTTAATGATTCATTGTCAGCTTGGATCATGCCTGAATCAATGCCATCACCAATTAATATTTCACGGAATGGTTTGATTGTTCTTCAGGACATGCCACCAATTCGAGCGGGATCTGACGCATTACATCTTGAAGTTGAAATAGACAGTCAACATCAAAGTTATTTGAATTCTGAAGATATTGGTAAAATCAAAGGTGCATCATTAACTGATGGTGGAATACTAAAACCTGTGGCCATGTGGCAATCCGATTCAGGTATGTTTTCTGTTTTAGAGATGAAATGAATTGTTTTCTATATCTTTTAATCGTCACACAGGTATTCGAACATTTGATTTGGGTCAAAATATGGTAGGATGGTGTCGTATACGATTTCATGGCCCATCTGGTTTTGGTGTTTACATCCGTCATGGTGAAATACTCACTCAACCAGTTGTATCGACCAAGTAAAATGTTGAAAACTTAATTTAATATAAAATATATATATATACATGTTTTTAGTCATTCTGCTCGTAACATCTATACGGAAAATCTTCGTGATGCCACAGCATCTGATACATATGTGTTACGTGGTGATCTTATTAATGAAATATATGAACCAACGTACGATTTCGTTTTTGTTTTAATCGTTGCTCTGTCATTCTTTTTAATTAATTTTTTTTAAATTATTTTTAGATTTACTGTTCATGGCTTTCGTTATCTGTCTATATTTGGTGCACCGAATGCGTTGACGCTAGATGATGTTGAATGTCCATTTGTACATAGCGAAACAACAGTGAAAGGTCATTTTTCCACGAGTAATCCTATCATTAATCAAATTCAACATAATATCCAATGGGGTCAATTGAGTAACATAATGTCTTTGCCAACAGATTGGTTTGTTACATTAAATATATTTGTATTCACATAGATTTTCTCTCCATTTGATCTTTAGTCCACAACGTAATGAACGTCGAGGATGGATGGGCGATGCAGCATTGTCTGTTGATGAAGCATTGTATAATTTTGATCTGATCAAATTCTATCAGAACTTTCTGAATTTAATTGTTGATGTTCAACTAGATGACGGTGAAGTACCTAATTATGTACCAGGGAACAGTTATCCAGCGGATCCAAACTGGGGTACTGCATTGCCAACAATAACTTGGCAAGTCTATCGACACTATAATGACATGCATACACTAGAGGCGTATTATGATCATGTAGTTGCTTATGTCGAATATCTTTGTGGTGTTTACAATTTAACAGGTCTTGCTAATTTTACTGTTATATATGGCGATTGGGTTCCACCACCACCACAACCTATGACAAATAAACATTTAATTGCATCGTTTGCTTTTCTTCATGATGTTTATCTTTTGATCAACATGTCTCAGGTACTTGGGAAGCAGAGCGATACAAATACTTATTTAGTATTGTATCAACAACTTGCTGAGGAATTTCATCGTGTATTTTTTTCGACTTCAAAAAGTTTTTATGCAGATGGAATGCAAGCAGCGCAAGTTCTCGCATTGGCATTACCTGAAGTTGTACCAGCCAATGTTCGAGAAGCAGTCGTCAATCAACTTGTTAATGATATAAAGCAAAATAACATACATCTTACAACAGGTATCGTATCTACAGCTCAACTGTATCCGGTGCTTTCTGATAATGGACATCACGATTTGGCACTTGAATTGATATCATCAACAACATATCCTTCATACGGCTATATGTTTACAAATCCTTATGAAAATGCTACTACTATATGGGAACTTTGGAATGCACCACTTGCAGGACCTGGCATGAATTCTCGTAATCATATTATGTATGGTAGTGTTGGTGCTTGGTTTTATTCACATCTAGCAGGGATTGATGTTTCATCCAATATGATCACTATTCGACCTCGAATGGCTTCCGAAGCTAAAAAATATCTTTTATCAAAATTAGATTGCCAATTGAGTACATTATACGGTCTGATTCATATTTCCTATACGCGTGATGAGCATGATACGATTTCTAATTCAATTTTGCTTCATATTACTGTACCAACAAATACACAAGCTCGTATAATATTGGAGCCATTACTAATCGGTGGACGATGTAAAACATTAATTGAAGGCCATAATATTATATGGTCATCGGACATCGGCAACCGATATGTTGAAGGATTTGATATTGAAAAAGATTCAATAACAGGTTTTATGACAGTGTATATTGGTTCAGGTCAATATGAGTTTCAAGCGATATGGCAATAGATAAAAGTTTAGTTTTGAGCGAACTGATTTAAGTTACCTTTTCTGTATTTTTATTATTTTTCTTTAGATAATAATCAATGATTTCAAATATAACTTACATAAATAAAAGAGACGTACTGATAGTAAGCTACGTTAGAAGCATCATACAAATCCGTCCATTCCTTAATGAGGAAACTGAATACTTGCTATTAAAAATTGCATATGTATATTGAATAAAATGGTCATTGCAAAAATAATATTTACGTTGAATATTCTGAATGTAATGTCACTGGACCAGGGTTGCCAACCGACCACAAAAATTGAGGTACAGTTTGTCACACATCCATTCGAATGTCTTAGAGTGTTCGAATATTACGTCAGCAAAATGTACCCCACTTTTTGGGGTCGGTTGGCAGCCCTGAATTGAACTTACACGTACAGAAATTATGCTGTTTTTAGAATAAAAGCTGATAATTATTCAGCCGTGTTCAGATTTGCAAAAAAAGGAAATTATGGAAATTTCTGTTGTTTCCTTTTTCGGAAATCTGTACATACCTCAATATCTGATGGTCACATGCAGCTCCGGTAAGCGTATATATCCTGATTGACAATACTATCACTTGAATAAAAGTTATTTTCTTCTTCAAAGCGATGACACAGACTCAAAATGAATTGTTTTTCCTTTGATGTAAGACAAAGTGAAAAAAATAGCGGTCAATACTAATGAAGACTGACAGTTATTAAGAACGTTTATTAAAATTATTTGAGATGGGTATGAATTGCAAGTGTAGTCATTAGTACCTGTTATTTTAACTAAATATCCATCTTAAACCAGTTCTACTCTAATTATAGAACAAATATATGACTGTACAGTAAAGGTAAGAATCTGAAATCCGTGCTGATCATTACTTTTCAGAGTGATTAAATAACAACACTAGGGCTCGTCGGGTTCAGCTTCGACTTTGGGTCTTAAAATCATTTTTTTCGGACTCTCGATCGGGTTTCGGGTTCAGAAGTCTTGGATTTGATCGACTCTAGCAATGAAGATGATCTAGCAAATATGTGTTGGAGTTCATCCTCCAGAACGAAATTGGAGAATAAGCGGTCTTTATCTTCGAATCGACTATCGAATTCCTATTAGATTACTTAACTAATAGTATAAAACAGCGTTTCGATAGAATATCCGAACCGGATTATTGTTTTTACCCGGTCTGCGTTCGATTTCACATGTAGAAATCTTGGATCCAACGGACTTTAAACAACAAACAACAGATCGATTAATATGTTGAGGACAGTTTTTCGAAAATTGAATACAAAAAAGAATGGCAATTTACAAAAATCATAAACGTATGCGAAAGATTACCTACCGTCATCAACATCTAATCTTTTAATTTATTTTATTTTTATTTAAGTATAATTCACATTTATAAAGAGAAGTACAAATAACTTTTTACGTGTACATCAAAATCACTTTCAAATAATGAACTCAGAAGGAAAATCCATGAACATATGAAAGTATTTTATAGCCAAAATAAAAATTGTTCCTTAAGAAAAAACTATAAAACTAACATCCATCGATATTTATTGAAGCGTGCTTTTTTCCATCATGTGCTTGTTCAAAACGATAATTAATTTGAAATTTTCTTTTATGATCAGTTTGTCTACCTCGCACAATTGAGACTTTTTCTTCAAATAACGTAAGTTTTTTTCATTGATCTTCAAATTATTTTCCCCATTCTTTGTTGCTGAGTTGAAGTTCGTCTTAAAGACCATTAACTTCTTTCGGAGTAATTATATATGTATATATTCTAAAATTAGAAAAAGAGTTTGTTTTTGTTTGTATTAGTTTCAAATGAATCAGGTTAATTGATATTCATTAATCTTATCTCACGAGTGCTTCTAGTTCAATTATTACTAGAAACAAGAGACATGTGTATCAAGATATAATATTGATGATTAACAATAAATTCGCAAAAACAACTAGAACCATTCTCTTAATTATGTTATTAAAAAATATATATGCTAATAATATTACGAATGATTGTACGGAATTGGAAATATGGCCGGTGATAGCATCATCAACATTTTGACTCATTCACTGCCAGTGGATAGGTGTACATTTAGTCGAGTTATCTGTTTTATGAAAGAAGATATCGAAAACTTCATTGCTTTCAGGCTAACTTCTTAGGATCCTAAGAACAGCATTATTGTCTACTTCCCAAGTCGAGGTTTACTGCGCCCATATACGGTCATATTTCATCGTATACGACACGGAGATATACGATCGTAATACTGAGATATGTATTTCGCCGAATT
Organism: Rotaria socialis; assembly: GCA_905331475.1. NCBI lineage: Eukaryota > Metazoa > Rotifera > Eurotatoria > Philodinida > Philodinidae > Rotaria > Rotaria socialis. Next base: position 60,942 of record CAJNYU010004233.1, on the reverse strand, counting down.
TCTCTGTATACGGCCGTAAACGATCGTGTCTGTTCGACCTGGATCGAGTAAAAAAACAAAACAGATTTAACTCGTAGAACTTTTTATCAACACAATGCCTTCTAACCAAAAAGAAAAAATCTCTGATAAAAGATTGATAGACTAGGGTCAAACAATGAAGAGGTATCTCAAATAAACCAAAATGAAAAGGATTTTAAAACGATCAACCAAAACTAAATAGCAGACAGATGATTCATACTATCATTTTGTAACACTGTAAGTTTCTATCAGACTTCTATGATGATATGCAGGTAGTTTTGCATCATAGGTTGAGACGCTACAGCATTCGTTCATTTTGAGAACTCTCACAGATGAGTGATCTCCCGTCATTAGTAATTTTATTTTCAAATTTATTTGTTGAGCTAAGGAAATATTTTAAACGTATAATAACACGATCAGTGTGAGAAAGAATCTCTATAAAGAAAATTTATTTTTAGCACAAATTCCATAGCTTTATAACAATCGAAAGTTGATCGAGCAGATCCAGAAAATGATCACATCTGCTTTGAACACGCTAATAATCGATTCAACGTTCAGTGGAAATTACATTGAATATAAATATCATGAATACCTACGTAAACACTTATGGTCATCTCTGTTTATCAACACATTTAAACAAGGAAACAATGGATATGTGCTTCACCAATGATTTACTCTTCTATGCTGATCAATTCATTTCCTTTTGCAAAACATTTTCATGTTTCGTAAAGTGCTTTATTTGTATCTGCTTCATTTTTTTATTGAGCAGGTCTTGACTGAACAAATCGTTCTAGAAATATGATCAACTAATGCATAATTCTTCGACGCTAACTTTTCAAATCTATAGGGACATGATTTATGTATAATTATTCATGGATAAGACTAGATCTTACCAAAGTTAAGTTATGAAGAAAGATAAACGAAATTCAATCATTCGCAAAAGAATCTGCTATAAAATAAGTTCAATACTGTTCTGACCAGAGAGTTCCACAGGACGATCCAAAAGCCACACGGCCTCATTCTCTCATGCGTATGTAACTTTTTTCAGGTGTGTGAATGTGGATCTTTTCATTAAAACAATTCATACGCTAAAAATCATGGCTATGTTGCCTTCTCGTTTAGTAACTGTCATTGCACTGTGACTTGTAATTACGAAAAAGCCCAAGAAAATAGTAGTTACAGCTTGACTACGCCACAGTTCAGTCCCAATCAAACCTATAGACCGACTACAAATTGTAGCCTACAATTTTCGATCGATTGTATACTGTTGAAAGAATTACTCTAGTTATGGTATATATGCACAATAGTTTCTTTCCTTTTCATCAAAACATATTTGACTAAACAATACCAATATTCCAAGTCTCATATAAGAATTGACCACAATTTCTATCAAGAAATGAAGTGAATAAGTATTGAATTTTGACATGATTAAAATAAAATGTTTGCTTAAATTTTCATAGAAGCTATAAAAATAACAATTAATATTTTATTCATGATATGTGACTGTACTTCAAACAGTAAATTGCAGATTCAGAGTAGATATAACTTATGTATCTTTTGATATGGTTTTTTTCAAAAATAATCCGTTCATATTATCTGAAAAATTCTACTCTTATCATGTTTTATCTGACACAGATGGTTAATTCATCTGAGAAACAAATTTTTCGTTTTTGTCGAAAAATAGAATTTTCATCTTGTGATGTGCCCAAACTTTGAAACATAAAATTCGTAATTGCAATACACCATAATAATTTGTACAAGAATTTATAGTTGACAGTTAAAATACGATGAAACCATAGACTAAAATTATTGCAAACTATTGATCATACGTATATAAAATGAGAATCTATCTGAAGCAAGAATGTTTTTAGTTTCATTCTACTCCAGAAAATAAAAATTTCATAGGCGGGCAACAATAAACACAAAATGTGAGTGTCTGTACTTAGTTGGCTCTTAAATAGACACATGCACGACAAAGTTACACGACGTCAATATGATAAAATTTTGCCTTCTTCCTTATGATGCGACGTATATCTCAGTTAGTTTTAGATTATTTTCGTGTAGAAAATGAAGTCATTTATAGTATTCGTATATGAAACAAAGAACACTAGCGTCGATATTTAATAACATAATATATTACAGCAATGCGTTGTTCTATTATCTTTTTTCTTCTAATATTAGTAACTTTGTTTGAAGTCGTGAATGGATTCATGAACTTGCATGAGTATAATTTTACAGTCGCCTATGCTGGCAATTCAACGTCTGTTTTATTGATTAATAATCAATTTCCAGGGCCAACAATTAGAGCTAATCTTAACGATACCATAATTGTTCATGTTCATAATGCTCTTCACACAATGGAAGAAGTTACTATTCATTTTCATGGGATTCTTCAGCAGCAAACCCCGCAAATGGATGGCGTCGGATTTGTTACACAAATGCCAATTCCCAATGGACGAACATTTACACATGCTTTTCGTGCAAATCCAGCTGGTACACATATGTATCATTCACATGCAGGGTTACAGGCTGTGACAGTATTTGGTACAATAATCATTGATGATCCATTACGACGATGGGAAGCAGCAGAAATACCATCAGGCCCAATTATGTTTTCTGATCACTGGGAAGGAGTTGATCGTCTTGAACAAGAAGCTGGTTTACTTGAGTCACCATTTAAATGGGAAGGAGAACCATCCAATTTGTATATGAATGGTCAACGAAATTTTTTGTTGACGCTAGATCCAGGAGAGATTTATTTGCTACGATTAATTGGTGCTACAAGTTTGTCTACGATTGTATTTGGCATAACGGAACATCCGATGACTGTTGTCGAGGTCGACGGAAAACTAGTGATACCAAAACCTAATATAACATCAATCGAAATTGCTTCTGGACAAAGATATGCGGTACTGATCGAGACAAAAAGTCAATATAGCGGTGTTTTTGCTATGCAAGCAGCTATTCGATGGCGAGTAGCAGCAGCTAACTCGAGGTTTATACAATACGTTTTCTTTTATATAAATTACTTTCTACTCTAAAAACGATTCTAACTATTTTTCTAGTTGTATTGGAATCTTACGATATGGCGTACAATCTTCACTTTCTACGAATTTAACATCATTGGAACTTCCATCATTATTTAATGAGACTGAATTATTCTTATTTGCATTTCGTGAGCGATATCAAACATTACTTAAATCAGAAAGAATGCCGCCAGGCCATGAAGGTCGTGCTGATACTGAATTCATTTTACATACTGGTCAAGAATATACACCCGATGGAAAAGGTATTCGTTGGTTAACCAACAATGCAACATTCGATATGCTTCGTTTAAAAAATCTTACTACATCTCTTCTGATGGATTTGTATCATGGAAATGAACAAAATCTCCCACATGACGTTGTTTATACTTTAGAACATGATCAATTAGTTGATATTGTGGTTCAAAATACGGTTGCACTCAATGGCATATGTGAATCACATCCAATGCATATGCATGGACATAAATTTTGGATACATTCGTATGGAACTGGTATGTACAATGCTGTACATAATATCTGGCCTGATAGACACGACCCAGTACTACGTGATTCGTTAATGATTTATGCCAGCTCTTATGCTTATTATTCACCGAATCGAAATGTTTCCAATCATCGGATGCCATGCGGATGGACAAAATTACGCATGATCGCGAATAATCCAGGTTTGTGGATGTTTCATTGTCATATTGGTGCACATTCATTTATGGGTATGAACGTTCTTCTCAAAGAAGACATCGAAAATTTATCAATGATTTATTTAAAACAAAATTAAATTCTTATATTTCATTTACAATTTGTAATTAATTAAATAATAATTCAAAAGAGCTTTTGATGAAATGAACTTATTTCTACCCTTCATAACTTTGATCTGTTTGTAATTGAGTTAAATAAAGATATGTATACATGCACAATATAAATGGTATTCTGCTTCTTTTTCATTCAGCAGAAAAGACGGCATCATTCAATATTATGATGAATTTACGATCAATGTCTGAGTATGATTTCCAATTTAATCAGTTAAAAACTTCACATCAAATATATTTATGATGTGAAAATTGAAAGAAAATCCCTATTAATATTCTATATAATAGGTTAATTAAATCAAGTAAGTAGCTAATTGGAATAAAACTAGTAAATCACCTGTATTCAGATTCACGAAATCGCTGACAAAAGATTCTTCAATGAAACTATGTTTTCTTTTTCAACATGCTTCCTCTTTTTATGAGTTATCGTACGGTATTAGTAACTTGAATCGTCGGTTTAAGCTCACGTCAGTGAAATAACGAGAGGCCCAACAATTATTATGCTGTTAGTATTTTCAAAAATGTCTCCATAATTTACATATGATCCATGTAGTGCTTTTAAATTCTGCACTAACTGATATGCTTTATTCAATGAATATAATTTCAATTAAAACCACATACAAATCATTTCTGTTATTGTAATATGTACATACATATACTTACTATACGAAAATTTCTGTTTCGTTTTTGTGCTGAAAAATGATTTAAAAAGTGACTATTGTATTCTTGATCTCCAAATTGCGTTTTCCTATCAACAATATTCGATTATGAATTCAGTTTGTATTTATTAGTTTCTTTTCTATGTGTAAGAGGTTATCAGGAGGCAATTATATGTGAGATCAGAATCCTTTTATTGGTTTCATTCAACCAAAGTTTGAACTTCCGATTAGGATAATCATTGTTCTCGTTCGGACCATATTATGCCTAGATAAGCAATCCATTTACACAGGCATGTAATAAACTTCGCTGCATAGACATGTTGAACCCATCTAATTGGTAATTTTTTATAACCGTAACAAGCACCAGCTAATTGTCCATAAATAGCTGCGGTCGTATCAGTATCATCACCGAGATTGACTGCAGCCAAAGCACCTTTCTCAAATGAATCCTCATCGGACCAAAATGCCCATAGAGCAGCTTCTAAACTGTTAAGAACAAATCCTTTACCTCGAATACCAGCTTTATAACCGTCTTTGTGTTTATAAGATCCCTCAGCAATTTCCCTCACATCTTCATGAAGTGGTTCATCACCAAACCAATCTTTATGGATTTTGTAGAAATTACTATCTAATAAATGTGCCTTTGATGCTCCTTGAACAGCAGCTACAATCAAAGCGCCATAAAAGCGGCATGCATCAGAAGCTTTGGGATCTCCGTGAGTTGTTTTAGTACTTAGGCCTGAATATTCAACAGCTTTCTTCGGATCTTGATGGAAGAAGAGTGGTACTGGTGCAAGACGCATAAGACCTCCGTTGCCAGCTGCATCTATTTTGCCACAATACACATCAAAATTATGTAAAATCTCCGTGTCAGTTTGAAAATCTAAAGTTTCCACAGGGATATCATTTTTCTTAGCAAAATGACGTTGACGGTATTCAAATTCATTTAATGATTGTCTAGTTGCTGACCCAATATCAAAGCATTGTCCTGTAGAGGACATATAGCCTTTTCTGTACCAATATTTGTAAAAAACTAATTGATTGTATGGGTTAAATTCGCCTTCAGTTATTAATGAAATAGCTAAACAAAGTGCCATAGAAGTGTCGTCAGTAAACTAAATCATAAAGGTTTCAAATTGCTTAACTTTAGATCTTGGGTTCTCTAAATTGATTACCTGTCCTTTTTTAAGACCCCAAGTACCTCCTTGTTCAAGTTCTTCGACTGGATGTTCAAGCATGTACTGATGAGGTCTAAATTCAACATGAGCACCAAGAGCGTCGCCTAGAGCTAGACCGAAAATGGAACCTCGAATAGAATTAAGTAGTTTAGTGTCAATAGTTGAAGGCGGGTTGCGCAAGAATGATTCAAGCTCATGAGGTCTGAAGATAGTTTGTTGATTGTCGTCATGATATTTAGGATAAAGCCAACGTAGATCTAAATATCTAAATATCTAAATATTGAATTCTTATCCATAATCAATCAAACTGGAATACAGACGTTTATTACAAGAAGAAAAAAATGATGTTATTCTCTTAGTTTATATTTCTTGACATTTATGCAAAATAACTAAAAATGAATTGAAAAAAATAAAATTTGAAATGTTAGATTGTTTTATTAATCCATTAAGTCGACCTTAGACTAGAAGCCTTTGTAGGAAACAAGCATTCAGATTGCATATAGTTTTTATGAAATAAAGCATTTCCTTTATAAAGTGATAAGAACAAGATTTTTTTAATACATTATTTCTACTCAATCTTCTAGTCTTTTTAATGTCGCCGTGCGAAATAGCTTTTCCATATTATCAGAATTAGCATAAAGAATCTAACCAGAATGTGAATGTAGTTGTTCTTCTATCAAAATAAACCGTTACTAATAATATTGTTACAAAGTTTGATTATGAAATCTTGTTTACTTCTCAGTAAATAACGAAAAATAAATACAGTAAAAGCTAATAGTGTTTTTCATAATCAAATTCGACAAATCAAAATTAATATTCGCTTATATTCATACGTGTTAATTTGGAAAGATAAATATTAAATGGTATCTTTCAAGATACCTGTCACACGATGCTGATTTTTTTTCCAATAATTTCAGCATTTTATTAGTGAGTTACTCATGAAAAAAACAATCTCTTCTCATTCATCGAAGATTACCGAATTCATATGTTAATTTTCAACTTTGATTTATTAGCCTTTTAACTATCATGATCTTGCTTGTGAGAAAAGTTCCCGCAAGAATTGTAGCGCAATCATAGGTACGGGAGCGGATGCTGGTAGTCCAAAACTTGTCTACTCATAAAAATTCTTTATTTTTTCTGAAAAGGGCTCAAGCTCCTTGTTTGTATTCTATTCCACGAACAATATTCTTTCCATATCTGGACTATTTCAGGCTGTCAGTAACACCAAGCTTATTATCCGAGTAACATCCGTCGGGTCACTGTCAGAAGACTATGTATAAAAAAAAACGGCAGGTTTTCTAATATTTTCTGACTCTTTTTGTTCTACAATATAGTTAAAACAATTGAAATCTATGACAGAATAAATGATTTTCCCATGAAATATAGCTTTTATAAGAAATACAGGTCGAATAGCATCACAGTGATTAACTTAATTATTCGCTAAAGAAAAATGTTGGTACATTACCTTTTTCAGAGCCAGCTACAGGATTAATTACTGGTGAAATTCGAGATTCTAAAATGAAAAATTAGAGTAAAGACTGATGCTTGATAAAAGGCAAGGAATATTCAGTTAAAATGAAAGTATTAGTATTTTGCGACATGTTATAAAAATTCTTACGTCCACATCCCATGATATTGCCAATGTTATAATTAATTTCGGAATTGTCGGCAGTCGACAAATTTTGAATTATTCCAATATTCAATATTTATCCAACTTAAAATAAATAATTCAACAATTCTACAAGAACAAACTGATCTGTATAATGACTAAATAATCGATCTTGTTAGACGCATAATAGTTGCAAGTAATAAAAACCTAGTAAAATAGTATTAAGTAGTTCTACTTCAGATATTTTATTACATCATTGGAAAATTTTCGCAATTCTTTCAATATTCAACTTTAAAAACAATCAAAAAACTGTGCCTTTCAGTGAAAAATTGAGATAGCTGAAAGGAAGTGTTGCCAGTTAACATAATGTATTTTTTTATAAGCTCTATTATTGTGACTCATTGTGTTTTTCGTTCTTTACAGTGGTGAAATTAAAAACAGTGACGACTCATTTATTTTTATTATCTTGTTGCTAAGAAATGAATTATACAAGAGAAATATTGCAAGATCGTTTTTGTACTTCAACTTGTAGACACTTAACATGTGATAATTGTCTGGAATGTTTGTTACGTTTATTGAGGTAAAAAATCATAACTGAGAAAAGTCAAATTGTTTGGATGACTGTAGTTGAAATGTACATAATACGAGGAGAAGAGTGACATCTTTCGATAACGATAACTTGAAATGAATGGTTGTATTTTACGGTGTTGAAAAGTTTCAACATATGAAATATATTGACAATACAGATTCCATAGTATTTCATCTAATAACTAATAAGTAAAGGAAGATTTTTCCGAACTAACTAAGAAATTTGATCAAATATGTTATGTTTTAGTTTATAAAAACATAATATCTATACAAGTATAGTTAACGTGACCGAAAAAACTATATTAGTCGTAACGTTTGATAACGTTTATATTCGGAATATCTCAAAAACTTTGCTATGCGCAACAATCACAATCAGTATGTGTACTTGTGTCAGGAAAAGAATCCTTAGTGAACACAAATATTTGTATTTGACAGGCATTTCGTTTTCCTAAAGAATTGCCGTCAGTGATCTTTCTTAAAAAACTGAATGAACAATATAGAATTCTGTTTGAACATTTTAAAATGTTTCTGAATTCAAGAAAATTATCATAAAGAAAATTTTAAAATATTTATAACATTTAATTCCCTGATGAAAAATATGAATTTTTCTTAGAAATTTAATTCATTTCAAATGTCTGTGCTTATCTTCATTATGTCGAATGGTTTTTTTTGCATCGTTTAATCCTAGTATGTGTCTCTCCTCGCATAGATAGGATTTATTTCTCTAAGATGATGGAATGCCACTTTATTAAAATATAGATTATACGATTATTTCAATCGTAGCTAGCGGGTTTGCTCTATGATTTTTCGCTTAGTTTAATCTTGAAAGCAACAGAAGATAAAGGTGACAATTGAATTTAACACTGCTAGAAAATATTTTATTAGACAATATTAAAATTTTATGAATACTTTATAACTCGTCATTTCTCTATGGATAAAAATTATATTTTCTTACTAGAATTTAGGCTTATGTAATAAGATATATGTGATAAGAAATGTGAAATGAAAACGTCGATATTCCTTTCTTCTAACATATAGAATATTTCATATGTATTTTCTCTATTGTTGTATAACTTTTTAGATTCAAAGGTAAAAATTTTCATTCTTTATAGTGACTCATAATATAGCATCGTGACACAAGAATAAAGCATTTACATTATTCTTCACTCAAATACACTTCTGTTTTGTTGATTATTTCATTGAACTTACAGTTTATTTGTTTTATTTCTTGATATCATGTAATCAGTACACTTGCTTCTTAGTTTAGACGTAGTTACAACTTCGGATTCCGATTGGTCAAGTGGCTGTTAATCCATTGGTTATTAAATCATCTGTATCACTGATATAATTGATTTTTAGCTAATGAAGACAACTTATAGTCAATGATTTTGAAGCAGCTACAGTTTTGTTCCATTGTAAATTACTGATTGCTTACTTTTATCGGAAAAAATATTCATAAGCATGAATGTAATTAGACGTTGAATCAAGTGAACAATTTGGAATCATGAGATAATGATGATAAATGTAACCTAGGGAAACATCCTAATGTGAGCTCAAATTTACTCATTGGTTATGATTAGATTGCTAAAAGAAGTACTAGAACTGAATGAATCATACACTTGTATGAGTATAATACTTCCAATAGACCATCAATTGTTTGACAGATATATTTAATAACTTGATTTTATAATTCTATTTAAGCTATTTCATTTGTCTTTTTATTCTATGTTAATTAATATTGTGGATCAATAGTCGCATAATAATTATAAAAATGCATCTATTACTTCAATGCTGAGTTTTGATTTATTAAGCATGAAACAGTGGCTCGTACAATGACAACTATCATCTAAATTTCAAATTAAGAAAAAGGAGATTGTTCAATGAAATTTATAATCGACGTGGCATCGAGGTTTTCGTAAAACTATTGTATTTCGAAATCTTTTAAACACGCGCGGATTTCGTTTAACGGATATAAATCGAATAATTTCGCCATTTGATGAAAGAAATAAAACAATTGGTGAATTTAATTTGATACATGAGCAATTTTTAATTGGAAAATCAAATTTCATTTCATTGTTATCTAATCGTTTAAAATATCGAACTTTATACTTATTTGCAAATATGAAATTATTTTCTGATATTGATGACATTTTAATTGGACGAGTACGAACCACAATCGATGAACGGCAATAGTCATTAAGTAAATCACTTACAGTGGCTTGTGATTGACACATGAAACATAAATGGGCCTTTGAAATCATTGGAGATTTGAATGTACTAGTGGTTGATGGTAATGTACTAGTGGTTGATGGTAATGTACTAGTTGTTGATGATGAAGAATGAGACACACATAGATCTGTTTCTTCTGGATATTGATCACAGGCAACTAAAATATTATTTTAAATTATAGATTATGTTACGTTTCGTTTGAGTTCGATGATTAAGTCTTACTTGTATTTGGCCATTTATATCCAAATTGTTTTATCATTTTTGGTTCACAACTTTGTTTGACTGATTCACAAAGTGTACGACAAGGATATAGAAATTTTCGATTTTCATGTGTCATTAAAAGTCTCGAATCTTGATTATTATCAAATGAAACAAGTGTTCGTCTTTCTGATATTTGCTGAAGACATACCGGTGCTAATATCGAACAGAGCAATAATCGAGAATTTGCATGACACTCTAAATCGAGAAGTGATTGCCATAAAGGTAATTCATGTTCAATTTCATTTATAGTTTCATAGTGAAGCAAATTCGGTAAATGCATTTGTGTATAACCAAGGCCATAACATAAAGAAAAATTCGATGGAATTGGTAGACAACGATTAATACTTGATGGGAAAAAATTATCCGCTGTACTCAATGAACAGACATACAAGAAGAATACAGCAAACAACATTGTATCAACGAATAAATGAATATAAGAATGAAGCGAAGAAGAAAATGTATGTTAATTGAACGGCATAGAACTCAACTTCAATCGACAAGACAAATGTCTATCGTTCTTTTTTCTTCTTCTTTCTTTGTATACTCGACCGAATAGCCTCAGCGCCTAATTTTTTCTCTCTTAAGAAATCAGTCAGTTGTTAATAGAAAAAAAAATTTTCTCGCATCGTATGATAATAAATGACATCGTTTCCTTAGTTTATTTAAGCAGTTAATGACCTGAATGCAAACGATTAGTCATGCGTTAGATCTTCTTAACGAATAAATGTAGTAACAAATAATAACATCTAACTGAGATAGAAAGTTTATGTGTATACTTCATTGAATATCATCTGATCAGCTGATAATTAATCATCAAAGAAACCAAGATTGATGTATTTGTAATTGAAAAATAAAAATAAAAATAACAGATTGTTCGTCTATACCGTTAGCTCTTTCCTCTTGTTCACATTTGTACAAGTCTTTGTTATAGTATTTGTTTATGAATTCGATCATCTTAGTTTTTGAAAACTCAAGTAGAAACAGTGTAGTTTCTTCGCGATTGTTCAACACATGAAATAGTGTAAAAGTTCTTTTTTTTTCGTTTGATTGATTCAAGTTGTTAAAAAAATTCTAACTGATAACACATCGAAAAGTTAGCAACGATTATGAAAAATTAGCTTGTGGTTTCAGGAGATTTCTTCGCTAGAACAAAAGTTCAATAGTGGAAAATCTTCTTGCTAAATCAGTAGATTTGACAGCAGTATTTTCTATATGGATATTTTCATCTAAATATCTTATCAATCAAATGATAAACATAAAAAACAATTCGAGTCACATATGGCTATTCGTTAGTGTAATGAACAAAATTTAGTTGTATAAAAAACATGCTTATATCTGTCAAAGATCTAGTTCGATATCATACTTATTCGGCTGTCAACTAGTTATTTGTAGTTAATCGATAATGACGGCATTGATAAAACTTTCGATATATATGATGATTCAGTCTAGAAATCTAGAATTTACGAAACGAGGCCATGAGTTCGTAAGTGAATATAAGGAATGAGATGATGCACATAATCTACGTGAATATCATCATTAATGTCGACGCTAGCTTGCACACTAGTGACGAATCTAGACGTTTATGATTGGTAACGATAAAGTGAAGATCAGAGAAACTACTATGGAGACTAGAAGTGTTCGTGATCATAAAAATATCTTGAGGGTTATCATGAGTGATATCAGCTGAGTCTTTTTTGCTAGGAAAATTACAATCCTTTTTTCCGAAAATTAAACTATTATCCCTCAGTACTTTTTTCTCGAAAATCCACCACTGATTGTTCATGAAATAACAAATCACAATAGAAACTGGCAAGGTAAATGACGATATTGTTTGGCGGAATTCACTATGATATTAGCTATCCCAGATAAGTCGCATTTATTTAAAAACAAAAAGATTAGGAAATCATAACCATGCTCGACAAAAAACAAACACACACACACATATATTTAATGTTATGATATACAAGAAAATTTGTAATTCTTTGAATAAGAAAAAAGTCAAATGAATGTTAAATCTCGCACGAAGCTATTGATCGGTATGCTTATTTAAAATTTATTGGTTTTCAAATATAGCACAGATAGCGTGATATCTTAAGTAAACATATTAAAGTGGCATAGAATAAACGATCAATCAGTTGTTAAAATTTAGGCAGTATACTGAAATAAATTATGGTAAAATTTTTTTTGATTTGACTAAAACGAGAAATTCCTAATTTAAATGATAATGAAAAATAACTTTATCAATAAAATTTTCATTTTTAAATCATCGCTCATATAAGACTAGTCAGGTACTATTTGATAAAAAAATGACATACAAATGTAACTGTATTACATAATAATGCAAGACACTGCAGAATGTTGTTTTCTTTTACAGCACACATGACCATGATTATAAAACAAATATGGTATAGATAAAACATTTACATTTACTTTTTTTATTATATCTCATAGGATGCAACTTTATCAGTTTATTACTCTTGTGAGTACTTTAACTTGTCCTTTATTGACAAAAAGTGAGATCTCACCAGTTCTTATAAATAAATTCGAATTAGCTCATCCTGGCTTTTTAACGCTTCTTCGTACATGGACATTAAATTCAACATCATGGGGTTTATTTATTTCTTGTTTCAATGCAATTCCAGAAACTACAGACTCTGTTTACAGTGTACCTAATATAGGACAACAATTAACAACACAGATTATACCAACACGTATAACCAGTCAAATAACATGGCCGAACGGTATCGTATCAGCAGATCCATTAGTAGAATATTCTATGATTGTTCCAAGTGGTTTTCTTGTGCCTGGTAAAACTAACGGAAATCTTTATTTCATCTCTGAAACTACTATAACACCGTTAGTACCAAGTGATAAAACAAATTGGTTCTATCATGATGCTGAATTCAAAGATATGGACGGAGATGGCTTTATTGACATAATAGCGGGACGTGCAAATGTTCCATTAATCGGTGCACCTAGAACTCAATTAATTTGGCTGAAAAATCCAGGAAATCGAACGATAACTGGTCCTTGGAAACTTAACTATTTACTATCGGATGGTGGACCAGAAATTCAAGTACAATTTGCCATAGTTGATTCCTTACAAGTATGATCTGTTGGTGCTGAAAAAAATTTGAAAATTCTTTATTTTTATTATTTTAGGTTCTTTTTGCGAATTCATTTTTTGAAAGGAAACTTCAAATGTTTTGGTCTGATTCAGATCCATTTTGGAATGATACTACTAAATTACATGTACGTCATATTGACTATGAACCACTTCCATATGCATACGTGCAATTAACCGTAGATCTTAATGGTGATAATAAACCTGATCTACTTGTTACTGTCAATGATGAATTTAATGGTTCACTCATTGCTTATGAACTTCCACCTTCAGGTGAAATTCGTACGGGAAACTTCGTAAAACATATTCTTGCAAGTGGATTTAAACCACTAACACAAGCCAAAGGTCGAGGAGCACCAGGAGAAGGCATTGCAATTCAATTTTATTCTCTTGCTATTCGGAAGAAACCAATTTTAATATTGTCTGGTGATGATGATGGTTGTGTCTATTTGTTAGAAGCGATTCATGATAATGATCCATCGAATTGGGAATATTCAACAACAATAATTCATAAATCTGAAAAATCAACGATTGGTCAAGTTACTGTTGAAGACGTTGACAACGATGGATATCTAGAAATGTTTGTACCTGCTTATAATGAAAACATAGTATACATTTACCGATTGATGGAAAAATAATAAAACAAGTCTTTTCGTATGATTTAGTTTTCATTTCTATTCGATATTTTTACATCAATATCTAATTTAATTATAAGAATAAAAATATTTATTATATTTAAAGTTTTTTATGCACGAAAATGACTGAATATCACGTGGCAAACATCATTTTTTGTAATGAAATTTCTTTTATTTGATAAAAATCTTAACTATGAAGAGTACACAAAAATGAAATTGCTATTTTATGTGATGCGCCTCGGATGATTTTGTTTCGAAGTAGAAGACTATTGTCGGATTTTTCCATGTTGTTGATGGTATTTTTGTATCAAAAACTCCATTCCAAGGAAATTTTAATGGAAGCTCAGTACTATTGTTTGTTTTTATCGTTTTAAATGATTCGATTGTTACAGTTGAAAATGGACATGGGCCAAATATAGCTGTTGAACATTTATTTATGTTTTGTTTGGACGATGAACATAATGAATGTTTATAATTTTCACAGAACTTTTCAAATTCATACTCATTCGTTTTCATTCGTTCAGCAAATTTGAATTTAAAGTCTAACAGTTCTTTTTCTGTTAAAGACGCTTTTGCGGGACATTGTTTAAGCACAATGAGTTGCTGTTTACAAGTTTTCTTAAAATCTTGTTTCATCTTTCTACTGTTTTTTGACATGTTTTTATTGTTAGAAAAACAAACTAGTGAAGTGCTTTTTCGAATTGATGTTGTTTGAGAATCAATATCATTTAGATTTAAGTTTTTACAAGTCATTTCTTCTTGATGTTTTAATATCATTAACGATCTCTTTTTAAATGAGCCGCTTATAGTACGATTATTATTCTGTTCAGCAAGATTATTGAATTCTTTTTCTATTGGATAATGCTTTCGTAAGGATAATAATAAATATGAATTTCGTAAAACTTCATTCAACATAGGGAAAATCGCTTTATTAACATCACCAGTATATGTAAATGGTGCAATATTTAATGTTGTTTTAAAATTTTCTATTTTGTTTAACCATTGTTTGTAAGATAGGATTCCAATATTAAACCATACGCATTGCTTGATTTTATCTTTTTTTTGTTGCTTCTCTGGACTATCTAGAGTTTGTAAATCTATCAAGAAAGAAAATATGAGAAATAAGTTGTAAAATCAATGGATACACACAGCAATACCACTTATTTTCATACAAATACTTTCTGCATTGATTTTCTTTTGCATGAATAATATCTTGTATTTTTTCTGTCAGGTTGTTTTTATCATTGTCAGTTATTTTTCCTTTTTCTGATTTAGCTAAATTTTGAATATAATTTTCATACTTGACTTTGTTTTGGTCTGGTGTTAGTAGAAAGTCAAATTCTTTATTAGTTCCTACACATTTGATAGGACCATTCGCCTGTAAAACATTCGATTGATCAGATGCTTGCTTAAATGAGTGGATATAACTGTTTGCTATACATTGGAACTGAAATCAAAATTGATTAAACATCAATTGAAGATGGTGTTTTCTTTTTTCAATCATGTAGCTAAGTAACTTCATATGAAATCATTTTCAAATGATATCGATTAAAAGTGAAGAGCGTAACATAAAAAAAAGGGTGGATCGAAGTGAATAGCTAGCTAGTTAAACAACGATGTTTTTTTTTTATCGAAAAATGGAAATTGGACATCCAACTTTAAGACAAGAGAAAATATCTTACATGTTACATAAATCAACTGTTTGATCAGAACATGATGGAAAAAAAAAAGAATTTTGTACTCAATTTATTTTATCTATGTTTATGGCAATACGTCCATGTACCACTAGACTTGATAGCTTTGTAGAGATTTTCAAATATATATACATATATCCAGTTTTCTTGCTTTTTAAAATTTGCTAGTCAACAGACGATTTGGCTGCGTTTCACTAAGATATAAAATGTAAGAAAAAATATCTTCTGTAAGAGAGAAAGTTTTATTATCGATTTATTTCAACAGGAGAATGTAAGTAAAATACATTAGATGAATTTTAAGGCGACAAAATTTAGCCCACAAGTTACTTGAATGCTTATTAAAGATAGAAAAAATAATATTTTCTTGCAGTTTATTAAAGACTCATATATCTTACAATGAATGATATGAATCTTGTTCAATTTAGAAAATTTTAAAAACAGCCCGTATTGAAATGCATTAAAATCTGTGATTAAGCCATAAAATTAAAGTTAAAAATGATGCGATAAATATTAATATTCAAATTTAACCTCGATTAATTATTCTCTTGATTTTAACAATCAACTCAAGTAAATAAGTAGTTTTACATGATATGAAAAACTAATTTTCTATAATTCAAGTGAATTCGATATATTGCTTTCGTTTTGATAAATGTCAAACAAACTTACAAGTTTCAATAATAATTTATCATATTCTAAGTTAAAATGATTTTCTGATCCAAATAATTGAAAGTATGATTCTTTTTCAATTAACTTTTCTAACCATTCGATTGGTTCATAATTTTGAACTTTTACAGGAATAATGCATTTTCCTATTTGATTTGCATATTTTGCTTCTTGTTCACATAATTTATCATGAAAATAATTTTTACTTATGCAAAGAATAATACAATAAGATTTGTTTACCATTTCAAAATGTTCTTCATTGTTTCTTGATTGATTTAAATTTAACCATACAGAAAAACCTTCGTCAATAAGAAAATTAGCTAAACGTTGTGATACTATTGAATCATCTGGTGAATAACTCAACATAATAGTATAGTCAACAAATAATGTTTCAGTTGAAAATAATGATAATAAATTGGTTTTTTCTTGAGCTAATGTTTTTATCAAAGCATATTTTTGTTTAACTTCATAAACACTGTTTATCGGGCCATGTAATACAACTTTTTCATCTTTATCTAATTTAGGTAAAGTACATCTATCTATAGAATATTTATAAAAAGCATTGATCATGTCTTGATTCCAATTTTCAAATCCATCTAGGTTTATTTTAAAAATTGATCGGTTTAAATAATTATTTATTCTTTTTTCACATTGCTTTAAATTATCTACATTTGAACATGTAAGAGTTATTTGAATAGCTAGAAAAATAGACAGAATATATTTAAATAGAATTTTTTAAACGATAAAACATAATTTGAACATAAAAAACTTACACTCTAGAAAAGTCAAATTAAAATTAAGAAAGAACCATAATTGTAGGAAGATAAAGATAAAGTCTTTGCTTTTTGGCACTCTATATTAGTCATCATAAAGTTTGTTAAATTTCTTGATTTGAATTAGAGACATGCACAGGACAACTTTTGCTGTCTTGTCGTGCTAGCACCCATGCCCAGGCGGGCAGCAGGACAGGGCGAAATTTGAACTTGCGTTCTATCTCGTTCTGCCCTAGGCACGTCTCTGATTTGCATCAATTTTTATAAATGCACAAAAAGTTAAACAAAGAAAATTAGTCCAAGATCAATGTACTAAAATGCGAATATAGCTTCAATATTAACTTAGCTTAGCCTAGCTAATTTGATGTAGCCGATAGTGTGAAACATTTATATATATATATATACTCTCTCTCAGCTAACGTCATGTAAACTTAGAGGAGGAGTCTTCCGTATAATGGAATATTTTATTGTTAATATCTGTAATCCAGTCATATACTTGTGTTGGTTAAATCTGAAAAGAACACATACACTGGCTACTACGATCAGTATTGTTTCTCACATTTAACTAGCGTAATCTCTCATTAGTCAATAATTGATATAATGAAGAAAAGAGTGGGATTTTGCAAAATTTTGCCTTTAAATGTATCCTTATCATTTGTTCGAAAATGTATGTCAGTTTTACAATATTATTTTTTAAGATAAGTAATTTTCGGAAAATTTTTTGTGAAACACGATCTGAAAGGAGTGCTGAAGTATATAGGGTAGAAATTTGGGCCC
>CAJNYU010004233.1:0-42877 GCA_905331475.1 Rotaria socialis | reverse complement strand
CCTCCCCCCCCCCCCCCCTCCCACAGACCGTTACAGAGAAATTAATGAATTCTTTTCTCTGTAACGGTCTGTGGCAGTTTCTAGAGACTCGATACATCATAGTACAGACCGTGACAGAGAAGCTTCACAGACTATCACTGACCGTTATAGACGGATTCCAGAAAAAGAGTTTCATCGTGTTTCACATTTTAATCCCACAGGAATTGTACTAACAGCTTTTAACATCTAGTTTACATCATAAAGATTATAAACAGTCTTATTTCAAAATATATGATAATTTTTACGGTTCAGGAAAGTAATGATAATGTTTCAATTTATGAAATAATAAAATATGAGTTTATCAATACTGTTTTTATTATTCTGTATATATGTAATAATTACTATTGCAATCCTATCAATTCGATTGATCATTCAAATTGAACAGATTTCCTATAATTTGTTGGTTCTTAATATAAATTACGTAAAATCTTACTTGTTGCGGGACATAAAAAAATGTCACAACAATCTTTTCCTGTTTGTATTGTTTGAATAATATTTAAAAATAGTTGATGTAACGTCTGCTGATCTGGTAATAAAACGAACGATACTTTTAATGAGACAACTTTTGCCAAATTAATTTGATTGATTGTTTCTTCAATCATTTCTTCTGCTAAAATTTGTTCGTGTTTACATGAGTCGGGAACTGCAAATGCAATTGTTTGTGTGGTTAAATTTGCTCGCTCACATTCCTTGATAACATAACGAATCGATTTCGAAATATATAATTGAATTAAATCACTCAAATAGTCTTCATCGAATATTATAGTTGGTAATGACCAATTCACAAATAAAATTTTTCGGCAATTTAAATGTCCACCAGTTGTTTCCGTAATAAATGGAATTGAACTCAATCTATTGTCTTGTTGATACGTTTGACTTGATGGTTGTTGTTCAATTATTTCACCTGCTCGTTCAATTAAACTTTCTTTTAATCCGAATGATGTAGATGAAATAATAATAATGTCGACCTAGAATTATCATCAAAATTAACATTTCGATAAATTTAAAACTTACGTTTTGTAAAGCGATGTCACCCATAACAATTTCAATTGAACCATTAGTTAATTTCGTTTGAGAAAAAACTAGTGGAGATGAACAAAATGACTTTGATTGTTCTATTATTGATTTTGATACCAATGATGAATTTTTATTAGATCTTGGTATTCGATAAGATTTACTTTTGCTTTTTAATGCTAATTCACAATAGCAACGGTTTTGTTGAGCAAGTTTTTTTATATGCAAATATAATTTTTCAGCAATATCATAATGTAATTCTTTACTTTTGAATGTACTTGTTTTCAAATTAGATAATAAATTTAAGATAGAATTTTCTATTTTATTTTTTAAATAGTGTGGAGCATAAAATTGATTTTCTCGAATATTTAATTTTATATAATCATTATGAAATTCTCTTGCAATATCATGTAATTGTTCGATACAAAAATTTGCAAGATATTCAAGCTGTTTTTTAAGAAAACAAAATCAATGAATATTTAAAGAAAATAATAAATCATAAAAATATTGCTTTTTGTTTTGTTTTAGTTAATAATTAGTATAGTAGCATGGATAATGAATCTTATAAAATAAAAAGTGAATGAATCGTTCTCAACTGTTTACAAACAGTAAAATGAAAGAAATCACACATTGAATTCTGGATAATTCAAAATCTTTATAAATATATTTAACACGGAATCTATGATTAGGAAGCATTGAAAATGATGCAAATAAAATCAAGAAACAAATATTTTTATCTTGTTTTAGCAAAAGAAAAACTTCGAATGATTTCTGTATGTTAAGTAAAAAATACTTTAACAAATGTGATGCTCATCAGTAACGTGTAAGTATCAATTGAATCGAATCTATGTTTTTGCTTAAAATATTAGATTCCTATCTAACAGGGAAGAGCTATAAATAAAACAGGGACATACTTGTTCAGATGAAATTTGGCCAAATTTATATTTTCTCAATCGATATTTATCAAATAAATTTTTGAACTTTTGAAAAACTTCATTCACAAGTTTTTGATAACCAAATATTTTAATGATATGTTTTGTTTTATTTCGATTTTTAATATATGGATTTCGTGTAACAGATATTAACATATGATCTTGTTCATATTGATTCATATTTTCATTGAATTCTTCATCATATTGTTTTGTTGAACTAATTTCAAATTTTGATAAAATTTCATTTGTATGCAGATGTATAAATTCAATAATTTGAGTTGATTTATTTGTTGAAACAAGAATATTTAGCTGTAAAATATGATTGTGAATAATATCATCAATATCAATAAGATTTTGAAAAGAATTAAATTTTTCATCATCGAAATAATAAACTTCTAAGATTTTACTATTCAATCTATTCCATTGGCATACAGTAAATAGATGAGTTTTATCATCTAAGATATTTTGAACAATACCAATTGATGTTATGTTAAATAGCCATGTTTTAACAATATTTTGATGATATATTTTCGATTTTATTGACTTGAATAAGTTTTTGACAAAATTTCGAACAACTCGATTTTGTTTTTTTCTTCCAATGAATTTTATTGTATAATCAAATACTGATTCTTCATCGTTTGAATGCACTTGTTTTATTTCAATTTCAATTGCGAATGTTTCTTGTTTTATATAATTAATTAAATGTGAAATAAATTGAGGTTTTTTGAAAAATTCAATTTGAATTTCATCATCAATTAAGTAAGTTGTTTCACATATTGAAGTATTCGAGTTTTTCTTTGTAGATTTTTTAGAAACAATGTCCAGTTGGCGTTTATCCTGAGAAATAAAATAAATTCAATCGATGATATAGCAGAATCTGTATATAGTAGTAATAAAACAAATTTTGATCGATACTTCTTGTATGGCTTTAACCAGTCGATATATCTTTGAATTCTATGTGTGGTTGGATTTAATGATCGACTTGTTTTCAAAAAGTTCACCTTGCATCAAGTATATGGAATGAATACGAAACTCTCGCTATATATTACAACTTCAGTGAATAGTCTATGCTAAAATGTTCATCTTAATTTACCGAGATGTTAGATGGAGATTCAGCAAAAGAAAAGTGACTAATACTCATTTTGAACAATCGAAATTCTGTATCTAATCCTCATTCTAATATAGTATGAATGCTCATGTTTTGTTCCATAATAATTGACAATGGCATTTCTTTTCTTAAATTTTTATTGTTGACGATAAAGACAAAATGATGATGACTTCACTAATTCAGATAAATTTAAAAAACTGTTCATCTTTATTTTGAAATGCTTTTCTTTAGAGCAATAAAAACTGACCAAAAATAAACCAACTCAGACGATTAATACGACTTCTAGATGTTCCTGTAGAAAAATAAAGCAAAAACTCGGTATGATGAAACTCCATAGATAATTCAGCAAAAAAAAATGACCAAAATGCATAGCTTTTAGATGTTTTAGAAGTTACAGAAAGTATGAAAATCATCAATAAAAAACGAGATAAACTATAAAGAAAAACTGTGTTATCTTAGAACTATAAAATCTCATACTGGCATCTCATATATTTGTCTTAGTATTTGATCTTATTAACTCGTTCTTTTTTTTAAAGAATGAAATCCTGGAAATATAAGTCAAAATATCTCTAAATATGCGTCTGAAGAAAATACTGATCTTGTGAACAACTAATGACTTGTTTTAAAGTAAAGATCGAATAATGATTAATGTTCTAAGTAGTTTAGAGCATATTTTAACCAAACTTCATATAATGAGGCGATTATGACTGTAAAAAAGCTATCATCAATATTCAGTGCCTGTTGAATTCCTTTTCAATTCAAAATACTGAATGGAAGATTATCGATAACTAGAAAACAGGAACAATGTGTCTTGATAAAAATCTCTTCTAAAATAAATTTCTAACTTTTATTTAGTAATTCATCATTCCCAATATTTACCGCATTGAAATCTGTTCTATGAACCATAGTTGATGGAACGAATTCAGATGAAACATTGTCAACTCTAAATAACATTAAAACATATTAAAATCGAGATAATCTTCATCGAAAATTTTCTTCCTCAATATGATTATTCTGATTTTTTTGTTGTATCTCCATCTTCAATTGCATTAATTTTGTTTTAAATCTACTTGTTGCCCCAATAGTCGATTTTTCTATCGATCCATCTGCGTTGATTTCCAAAATGAGTTGCGTTATATCAGCATCGGTTAGTTTCATTAGAGATAACCCGTCTATGTTCCTATCTAACACAATAAGAAAAGAGATTTACCATTAATGTGTAGTGCTATAGAAATGACTACCTTTGAATATTTTCGCCTGCTTTTTAAAACCATTTGCTTTCAACCAATCAGTAACCTTCTTCACTGTCCAATTTGCCATGAACTGCAAAATTAAGCATAGAATACGGTCACTGTCTTCAAAAAAAAAGACTATTGAACACTTTCAATGAATGAATGCTCTACAAAAAGTTCTTCACTTTGTTTTCAGCTCATATTAAGTCTATAAGCATTTTTGACTGAGACTAGTACTTTTTTTATGCAACCTTCGATCCAGTTTCGGATATATTTGGAAAATCTTAGATTAGAGCTTTGTTGTGAACTTTTACTCATTGATAGAACAAATAATCAATGCAATATCCTTAACTTTTTCAATCAAAAATGATAGTATATTTCGTCACGATATTGAACGTTTAAAAACTAATTATTTACCAGAAAGCAATGAGAAAAAAAAGAGTTTACTTGCATATTTATTATATTAATGTCATAGAAAAAATCGATGGCTTGGTTTTTTTGTGAAATATCGTTATTTTACTTATTTTATAAGATTTCACGAAATATTTCAAAATATAGATTATGAAACAACTGTTTGTTCCCCTGTGAACGATTCATAGGAGTTACTAGAAATCATCCGTTGGGTAATTCTTTATTGTTTATCGATTCTCGCAATTTCATGTGTGAACGTTTTGTTTAAAATAAATCTAGATTAAATCAAAAACTGTATTGTGTGACATAATTTTTTTTAATTTAGCGTTCAGGTATGATTTTTTTCTTTTGCAAACTTCCAATTTATGTTATACTAGTCTGTTTAGAATTCAGTATATCTCAGGACTATTTAACTTACGTAATCAATCTGTATTGACTGCCGTCACTCGCATTCAGTGATTTCACACGAAGGATAAATTTCTACAGTGACATTCAATTTTCGCCCTGTCTTTTCTCGATAGTTGTTCAATGTCTAATGCCATTTTCTCAAAGAAAAGTAACAACTCAAGTACATAGAGAAAGAAAAGAAAAAAATCTCTGAGGCAAAATTCATTTTCTTTAATTGTCTTAGCACAAGGAATAGTAACTGTCGTATAACTTTGGTAAGTTTTGACTTTGTAATAATAATTAATAACATAACAGTTGTCTATAATAAAAAAAAGTATATCCCTCTAATAAACACTGCCATCGTTTTTATGGCTTTTGAAGATTTTTCTTTTTTTTGGAACGTTAAGACAAATCATATTTGTTTCAACGTAAATAGTTTCAAGATCTAACTTCATGATTATGCAATCATCGTTTATCAGTGTTATTTTTGGATAATTATAGAAAGATTTGTTTTTTTTTGCTATTTTCTATTGTCCAATAGAAATAATTAATGGCGACAAAAGAGAATATTTACGATAGTAAGTTTCATCAGTTTTTTTTTCTTACTCATAAGATAATACTCGATTATATAAGTTTCAATACGATGATAGATATTTCGAAAATAAATCAAGAATATTCATTCTTATTACCGACTGAAATCCGATCACAAATATTACTTCTGAAAAAGAATAATCGGTATTCTCTAGGAACAGCTTTCCTCTATTCTTGTTTTCTGCTTCGACAGGACTTTCAAATTTCCTTTTCTTTTTTTTCTATTTAACAAAATTTACTATTACCAGACACTAGATTCTATTCGTATCGCGATTTCTCCAGTGTGAGATGGCTCTAAGTATGTTTTAACAAAAACAAAATCGTCGATTATTAATGCGGTAAAATTGATTGATGTTAACCAAATTCATTTTTTCATTAATTGAAGTTTAAAAGAAAAATTAGGAAAAGGCTGGCATACCAACAATATCGATAGAAAAATAATAATCTTTTCGACGGTTGTAATAGTTTGATTTCTTTTTAATATAAAAAGAATTGTATGTTGTTTTTTCGAACTAAAAATTAATGTAAAATTCGGACTAATGTTGGGAAAACGTTTTGATTGTCGATAATATTTATTTGGTAACAGGTAGCACTTCCAGATGAGTATTGCATGATCAGAATGCATCGCAAGACACAGCCAAGAATATCATGTCTAGATTCTAGAGTATAAATTTCGACAAATTTCATTTACACAAAAATCTAAAGGACTAACGTTACTTTTCTTTCTATTTCACATTTTTACCAAACTAATATTTGAACAGAAAGAAAATTAAAAATAAATAATTTTCTCACGTAGAATAATAGTAAAAAATAAAATACTTCTACAATGATGGAAGGGTTGCCATAGAAAACGGAATTCATGATCACGTTAAACTCAAAGTTTGAAAAAGTGAAGTCGTGACTTGAACAATCGTATGAATCGAAGCAATCAAGTTATAGTGGTATTTTTTAGCATTACTGCATACTGAGAATTTCTTGTAATAAAGAGAATGTAAAATGTTGAACTTTATGGGCCTATATCATCGTTCAATCGAAAAGAAAGTTCAGGTCGATGTAATATTCAACAATTAAGCAATGAATTACAACATTTTTTTAAAGACTTCCAGATGGATTATTGTTGACAAAAAAATATTTATTAATTATAAATAGGTACTTTATCGAAATATTTATATTTATGTAAAGACAATCGAAACGACTTTTTCGTCGGTCTACTTTGTTGCTATCGTTTTCTTTCGCAAAGTCTTCACGAGAATTTTCATTCTTGACTTTCTCACGGCCAGGATCACAAAACATGAGTATTTAGAGCATTATTAACTACTAGATTTCTATATTACATTTCTCTATAATTGGAAGGAAACTGGTGAACTGATATAATCTGAAATGTTACTCATGATTTTTTTCCAAACCAACTAGAGTTATAATACACTCTGGAGAGTACTACTATCTATTCAATTCATAATAATAATTGACTTATCATGAAGATTAGTTGACAAGTTTTAAAACTAGGTGGCATATTTGTCGCACTACTATTTAAGTTATCCCTTTTATCTAGACTATGTAATATGCAATCACAATCTATTTAGACACATCAATGGCTAATTGGACAGTCGATCAAGTTGGAAACTGGCTAAGAACCAATAATTTAGAGAGATATATCGAAAACTTCAAAAGTAAGAAATACTCTCATTGATTTCTTGGTCATGATTTAGTTATACATATGTACAATAGATGAAGATATCGATGGTATTGCTCTGATCGGTTTAAATGAAAATGATATTTTAAAATTATTATCTACAATCGATGAAGATGGAACAATAAAGAACTCTACAATGAGAACACAGCGTAAATTTAAGGCAGCATTAGAACAGTATAGAAAGTTTGTAACACAGGAGAGAAAGAAACTTGGGAGAAGACGGTAATTCTAATCGTCATTTCTTGTCGTGAAATTTTCTTTCTTTTTTAGTTCAATAGAAAATAAAGAGCTTGATGCAAGTATACACGATGGTACAAAAAAGTAAATAAGAAAAGAAAAAGGAATATTCGGTAATTCTCTAAAAATCTTTGATTTTTATTACTCAGTGTATTGATGAAACCTTCAAGAAATATATTTCATACAATCGATAATGTAGGAACATACTCAAGATTATATACTGTTGAACCAATGAATATTAGTATGAAATTCTTCACCAGTGAATCAATTAGTTCATACTTAACAAAATATTATCTAAAAAAGTATAACGTTAGATGTTATATACCAATGCAACATCAATTTCATACACAAGTTTCACTATCCATTAAATTATCGGGAATCAAAGAGAATGTCAAAAGTGTTCACCATGATCTGCAATCATTATTTGAAACAATTAAAACAAAAATTTTCAATGATGAAGATAAAGATAAAAAAAGTAAAAGAAAAACGGGAATTATTTTCATCACTATTTGTCTCTGGCTTGCGAAAATAAATTTTCATTTGTTTTTAGTTGTGCGGTGGTCTCGATATATCTATTCAGATTCTATTCTTACAGTTTTACAAAAAATCTTTGTCGATAAGAAAAAATTAACAGTCTGGGAAAAAACAAGTATATTATCCGGATTCTACATCGTTCATTATACTAGTGGCCAACATATGTTTAGTGTTTCAGAAGAATTTATTAATCAAACACTTAATAATGAGATATCTTATGTTAAAGATATTGTTATAGAGAATATGGAAAGTATTCAACCGAAATTTCGAAAAGAATTAAAAGAATTAATTAATGAAAAAAAACAACATCAACTACAAAATCCAACAATGTCTATTATTTATTGTCAATATCCTTCTCAAACGGATATGAAAATAAGCTTTTTTGGATTAAGAAATCATGTTGACCTTGCTAAAAAGCAGATTAAACTGTTGATTAACAAACATCGAATGAGAACAATATGGATTGGACTTGATTCAAAACAAGTATGAAAAAGATTAGTTAGCCCGTTACTTAAAGGTTTCTTATACATATTTCGATATTCTAGATAAGGTAGTTATATTTTTAAAGTTAACCAACTGATTCTGTTCGAATTTTTTCGATTTCCAAATAATATACAACTGATATATTTGAAATTTGCGCCACAATTAGAGCATCTCAAATGTGTAATGAATGACTCGGAAAAAAAACGTTTTTTGTACAAATTTTCTGGCATTTTCTCGTAGAATCCGTAACTACATGTTAAACTACATCAGATAAACCCCAAGGAAATAGTTCCTGTTTCTAGTTGTGTTTGATGGTATTTGAAATGTTTTTGAAAATGCCTCGAACTTTGTTTCAAACGTCTTGTTTGCTTTTCTTTCATAAGACAAATCTAAAATCAGCATATATTAGCATCCATCATTTCATCAATTTAGATACAAAATTTACATAAACGAAAACTATCAATAGCATCGTTAAAAAGTATTCCTAAATATCTATGATTGCAAGTTTACCGGATTGGATTATATTCTCAATGAGCAGAAAGTCGAGTAATTTAATAATATTCGTCTGACTATTGATACGATTGAAATCAAAATTTTTACATAAAATATTTCGATTCAATGATAGAACAGTTTTATTTCTTGATTATTTTCTCATCAGATGATCACATAATTACCAACCATAGTTCGCAAATTGAAGATAAGATTTGTGTATATGATTCAAATCAAAATAGCTTCAGTATTTTTTCATTTTTAATATGAATTTGAAACTCATTAACGTTATCATTAGAGATACTGATGGTCACTGCCCTTTGGCCAAATGTTTTTAAAATAAGATCCGACAAAGAATGTTCTAAGAGGTCACGATTTTCTGCCATTTGATGCGACGCTTTGAAATGAAATTTTTCTTGTGAAATATAAACATCGCAAGAATTACTCCCACTAAAACTTTGTACATAAAAAATAATGTTTTCTAACAGACGCAACTACATCATCTATTGATTTCGATTCTGTGTTTGACCAATGATTTCATCTTTACTTTATTCATCCGATCGATTGATCGTTAGCAACAAGCTTAGATTTTACAGATAAGGTTGTGAGCATATTCTATTGAAGATAATTCTTAAACTATTCAGAATTTTTCATTTACTTTGAAAAATATTTTCAGAAATTTGAAGAGAATTCTCAACAAATCTGTTAGATATAAAAATTGTTTTAATTATACATCAACTAATCTTTGGGTTTTAGCGTGACTTACTAGTAGATAACTATATGCATGAATTAAAAAATGTAGAATTCAATTATAAAGATGATAATCTTAAAATTAATATTCGTGAAAATATAATTACTGCTCCACAATATTTAATTATGAAAATAAAACAATTAGTTCAATCAATGATTTCACCAACAATTACTCTGATTTATCGACACATTAAAAATTCTTGTACATTTACAGAAAAAGATCATTCGAAATTAAAAAATCTTGCTGAAAGTTATTTTTGTGAAATTGATAAAATCAATATAGAAACAAAGAAAGAACTTCTATTATTACCTAAAGGACAGGCAAAATCAACGTCAAAATCTATTATTAAAGAATCAAGCCAATTCTATTCTTCCTTGTCAATATGGAGAAAACTCGCTGTATCAAATCATACAATAGAGATTCATAAATCATATTATTTTAAAGTTAAGTGAATAAATCAATTATTTTTATTTTATTATTATTTTACGATTTTCTAGGTTGATGTTACAATTATATCAACCGTAGTAGACGCCATTAAAGAAAAAATTGACCCAAAATATGGAAATGGTTATTTTGAATCTGATACTGGTAAAAGAGTTTTATTTATTGATTGGTCACCATGCATTTTACAAAAAGACAATCATCAGATAAATGAATCAATAAAAAATTTCATTTCTACATCAATTCAACAAATAGATAGACTCTGTACAAATGTTGTCGAAACAATTGGATTCGCAACAACAGATTGGGAAAACTATAACAATAGAAAACAATTAATAGAAAATATTCTGCATGAAATGATAAAGCAACTTTCAATTCGCGACTTTTCTAATCTTTCATGGAAAATAGTATTTCTATTTAATGATGAACAAAATGATCTTTTTAATGAATTTTCACAAGCTATTTTAGCATTACAAACAGATAGAGATAATTATGAACAATTTTTTTATCCAATATCAAGTACGTCACAATTGAAATTAAGAAAATAAAGTTATAGGAAATATAGCGTATAAAACAAAGATCTGATCTCACCGTAGATATTTTGTTCTAACATTAAAATAAAACTTAATCAAATGTCAAAATAAAACATTAAAAAGTATCATAGTTTCATTTCCTTGGCTCCTATTGAATATTGTGAACAGATTTCGATGATGAAACTGACAAAAAATAACTTTTTTCAAACTTAAACATATTTCATATTAGCCACACAGTAATTATGCATCTCACTATGACATATGTCATACTCTATGAAGGAGAAGTGATGATATTAAGAAGTTTTTTTCGGTCTTTGACTGACACTTGCTTCATAATTAAGAGGATGTATTAAGTTTTCACATGTATTTTTCAACAGTATTCAGATTTCTTTTCTACTATTAGAAGCATTCGAGCGTAAATTCTCGTATGTATTTTAGCTAGTAACATATCTATGAAAATTAAAAACAATACTAATGTAACTTAAAAAATCTTGTTTAGTCAGTCGAGAGTCATGTTCGTGCTGTCCTAAAAAGTTTCCCAGATCTCTTGAAGTCACATGTGCTTCGTAGAACGAAAAGAAAACACGAAGATGTTATTATGTAGGAAAAGAAAAGACATCTTTCTTATATCCCCAATAGGACAAAAAACGTATTGAGACAATCGATAAATAACTAAGTGTGGATTCATTTTCATAACTCTCACATCAGATAAGGAGATTCGGGTTAAAACATGCGAGTTTCACATGCCAATCCGTAATAAATGTTCTCTGAGCATATTGTGAAAGAAATTAGAAAATATTAAAATAAAAGAATTCATCAGTAGTCGAATGCAGAAGCACAAATAAGTTTTAATTCAAATTATTCAATATTCTCACCAACGTCAAATGAAAAACATCAAACTAGTAGCAGCGGATCACTAAGTAGATAAGGAAATAATTGAGCAAGATGGTGACGATATTCATTTAAAAATTAAGATACTTGCACTGAAAATAGAAGACAGATGCGCGGTATATTTAGTGAAGGAATTGAGAAAAGTTGGGGCCTGTCACCTTTTTCAAAATTTTCCGATTTCAAACGTCATATCTCATTGTTTTTCCTGTTGTCTCGAACCCCAACATCGAATACCTCAGTATTTTCGAGACAATTCTGATTGTTTTATGGAATGGAGCAAACAAGACTTGTCGGGAGTCGGAACCACCTTGCAGGGCTCTGTTAATATCAAATAAAATCAAACACTATTATGTTTAAGTTTGATATTACGGACTCTTCATTTCTTTAATGGATTTAACTTGAATTAAATTCAAATGAAAATGTTTAAGATCACTATAACACTCTATTTTAAACTAGAAACTGATTACTTAGCCATTGAACATAACAAACTTTCTTTTATATAGCAAACAACCATTGATT
Organism: Rotaria socialis; assembly: GCA_905331475.1. NCBI lineage: Eukaryota > Metazoa > Rotifera > Eurotatoria > Philodinida > Philodinidae > Rotaria > Rotaria socialis. The sequence goes on along the minus strand of CAJNYU010004233.1, from coordinate 30,592 downwards.
GGAACTTAAAAACCTATCTTACTTCGTTTTCTCTTATCTAATTTTAGCTGCTTCCATTATATTAAAAACGTCAAGCAATTCAAATATTTCCAAGTGTAAAAGATCAATCAATGATTATATGAACAAACATGTACTTACAAAAATCAAATTGAACTCTCCGTTCTATGCTGAGATATGGAATAAAGACATGATTAATTCATATTACAAATATTGCCTTGAAAATTTTGTTTTGCCACAGATTATTCAAATCGATTTACAAAACGATCAACAGCAATCTTTAGATCTAATAGGGCCAATTTGTGCTGTTAATCAAGCTGTACAAAAATATGAGTTGATGTCAGATATTGAACGGCAACGTATATTAATTTATACTGAAATATCAGAATCGATCGAACAATGCCCTATAAATCCAACTTCAGTATTAAACACAACAACTGATTCTTCCAATATTTTATTAAGTTGTTGTTTTGCTGATAATATCCTGTCACGCCACCTTACCAATCGTTTGATTGAGGAAGGCTATCAAGTATCACTTGACTATTCTGATAAGACATCGTCAAGTATCGTCTCAAAAATCAAGAAAACAGATATAATTGTTGTTTGCTTTAGTTCTAATTATTCAGAAAATGCTAATTGTACGAAAGCACTACATGCAATAAAATCGTCCGAAAAGAAATATATACCGATTATGTTAACGCGAAGTTCATTGAATCAAGAAGAGAATTGGCTTCAAGTAATGAACACCGAAGAGTTATATTATGAATCATTTAATGAAGAAATAAAATTCAAGTTAAACGAAGATTTAGCCTTAGACTACGATAAATTATTGATTGAATTAGTAAGTTTTCTTTTTGACGTACAGAAGAATGAGTTTCAATCGATTCATTCGTCTACCGTTCATTATGACAGATTCACTTTCAAGAAAGCATTTAGTTAAAGTACAAACTATACATTAAATGCAATATCTTATTTTATTTTTGCTAAATATTTGTTTTCAGGAACTATGGAATTATTTTTGCGTATTAAAAATTGTACTAAATTAATAGCCACGTTAGCTAAAACTTTGTTGAGTTTTTGTAAAATCAAGAATATTTCAATTGATGTCGGCACTTCATCTGCTTTAACATTTGAGAATACATCGACAGTAAAAGGAAGTTTAGTATTTTGTTGAAAATCTCTTGATAGGAATTCTCTGAAAATTTGTATGCCCATTAAAATCATTCATTAGGTTGTCATAAAAGAAATCAGCTTCATAGCTTTGTAGATTGATGTACTCATCATTGTCAAATCGAGAAATGCAGCGAGATCTTTCCGAATCTTAACTTATCTCTTTTGAATCATCTAACACATACTAAATTTTTTATCAACAATCTATATATATATACATACATATATATATATATATATATATATATAATGTTCAGTGTGTGTCTGTGTCGGGTCAAAGGTTAAAGGTCAAAGATATTTAGAATTTTCTAGACCTTTCTGGAACCATATGAAGTCAAGTAGACTTCTAGAAAATTCCATGACTTTCTGGAATGTTCTAAAATATCCTAGAATTTTCTCTGAACTACGACACAATCAAGTGAAACGTTGAAGGTTAAACTGAGTCGTGTTATGTTACCAGAAAATTTTAGAAAGGCGTAAACTTTTACCGAATATCCTAGGATCACCTAAAATTATCCTATCCTGACTGCACGGGCTCTATCGGCAATTAACAAAGAGAATGAACATGGAGATAATTGCGATTATTCATTAGACACTAACGAAGATTTCATGAGCAATATGATACTATGAAATGAAATATTCTTTACTTTATGCATGTATATTTATAATCAGACTCAAATATTATACTTTAAAAGAAGAGAACTGGATTCTTTTTTGAAATCTAAGTTGGACCTGGAGGAAACTAAATTTACGAACCAAAACGTGGTAGAATTCGAGTTCAGTCTGATAGGCTCTATCGTGCATACTGCACGGGACCTCGCTAGTATTCATAAAATACTAAGTTCTCAATGTTCTCGAATTCTTCACATTTTCAAACGCTGCAGTAAACTAAAAAAGATTTTTATATTCATAGCTACATTATGCAAAACCTTGTGCAGTTGGTGCAATTTACATAATATCTAATAAAAACATTTTAAACAATGAGAAGCAAAAAGAAAAACATGATCAGTCAAATATAGTCACAACAATTACGCCAGAACAAAGTCAAGAACAAGAACAAATTTATCAAAAACGTATTGAACAAATTTTAGAGCGAGATCAAATTTCACCAGATGAAATAGCAAACTTAATGCATTGTTTAAACATGATTCTTGAAGATTGTGCAAACGGAAAATGTTCAACTTCGTTAAACGAACAAGAACTAGGACAATCTATTAGAAAATCTAGACGCATAACAACGGAAAACGAAGAAAAAATGCAACTTTATCAGAATGATTTTGAACAGAAGCAAGACAATGATCAAAATAAGCATGAAGAAAGTGAGTAGCACTTGTTCGCACGAATAATTTGATGAAATCATATTTTCTGCCAAGTATTTACTATTTAGGAGTTTATTGAAATCTTGAAACATATTAGAATCTATTGTATAATCCGATAGAAACAACTAAGCTTTCAAAATAAAGTCATTAAGAAAAAAAGAGAACAATAATGTGTACGGGCAATTTATCATAGTAAGGAGATTTCCAAAATAGTTGTTTTCACTAATTTTACATCTAGACAGAATTAGAATGCCTGTAAAATTAGATGTTGCAATGAACTCAAGGACAAACTGCTTTTTAATGATACTATACGTCCAGCAAAATATTGAATTCTGAGCACTTCTTTATTGCTAATAAAACATTTCCTAGTAAAATTCTACATTCGACTTCATGCTGTTCAATTTTTAGAAGTCTACGAGACTAGACTATATTTAAATGATCAATTAGTCGCATTAGAAAATTTTCGCGTAGTAATGCGAGTTGTATTAGCATTTCAATGTCCAACATGATATTCATGCAAAAAATAACAAGAAGGAATTATACTTTGCCGTTTTGTTCATAGATAAACTTGATGATAACTGGAATGTTTTAAAAAACTCAACCAGAACAGATACTTCTGTTCAGAAATATTCATACATGAAATGAAAGGCAATGTTTTACTTGTGATTCTCAGAACTCTTAAGAAACAAGTATCTGTTCTGTTTAAAACTTTCAAAAACATTAAACAGATTAACACCAGAGCAAACCAATTTAGAAGAGGTTCTTTTAATGTTTTTCTTTTCAGGTGTGACAAAGAATGTTTCAACTTATTTCAGTGCTTTTCTATCAATTGTTCAACATTGGTTAGAAAAAGCATCAAATGGTTCTGTCACTAAAGGCAATTTACCACCGTTTAGTTTAACTGGCGATTTTAATGATGCTATATTTCGAACATCTTCGAAAGACAAAACTCCATGGTGGGTAACAAGTGCGAGCCAATATGATTTTAATTGTTCATCGCTTGAGTTTCCCTTAGTTTCACGGTTAATGACTAGTTCGTTTTGTGATGGCGATGAAGCACATAGTTATTTCCGGAATTTGATCAATAGAGACATTCAATTTCTAGAATATAAAGAAAAGCAACATCAAATGAAGTCTAAGCGAGAACAAAAAAATCAAAATAGTATATTTAGTAGTGGTCCACATCAGTCGCATTTCAACACAAACATTAAAAAAGGTACTATTGTCTGGGATATTATTGAAGATAAAGAATTTCTACAAGAATATGAAAAAAGAAAATCGGGAAAGCTAATAAGAAATCCAAATAGACTCTCGATTGGTTGGAACCGATTGTTGGATCGATCAGTACAATTAGTAGCAGACATTAAAGATGGTAAAATTAACATGGCATCGAACGAGGTACAAGGCAAAATTGGCAAAGCACTCAAAACAATGAAAGAAATCAGAAAACTTAATGTGTTAGATGATGTAAATAATGAACTTTGGAGAAAAAAACGTTTTCCTCTTTGGCGACAACAATTTATTGAAATGAAAATATCCAATACGATTCAATGGCAAGAATTCTGTGCAGCACAAGAAAATCAGTAACGATGAATATCAAAATAAAAATCAACTAAGAAAAATTTTCATTGATTTTTATCCAAATTACACAATATATGAATAAATGAATTGAAATTTGGTTGACTTACTTTTTGTCTTATAAAATCTATTATATCGTTAATAACACCAGATTAATGTCCTATACCAATTTCTATCGGTTGCATTTCTATACTGAAAATCTAATTCGAATAATTCTAACCAATCATAAATTTGGATTTCTGTGAAATAAGAACTTTTCTTTAAACCGAGATTATTTCATCTATCTATATAAAATACGACGAAAATGATGATTTCTGTGTATTTTGATGAAAAGAAAAGAGAATGAAACACGAGATGTACAGTACATTTTCAAGATCTATTTATTTCTTTATGAAATTCATTCGATGAGATTTATAACTTATTGAATCGTGAAATGATTAGAAAATGCACTTTTCACTTAGACTAGTTATCAATTTCATCTTGTAATAGTTTGTTTATTTTGTTTTTCACTCGATCACGTATGCTGTTATTTAATAGACTTGATTCATCTTCATTGAAACATTCATATACTTCAAGATTTTTCACTGTCTTCTTTTAGATATAAAAATTCTAAACAATTTACATATATATTTAATGGATGTTTCACTTCAAAACCATCAGCCTGTCATTCGTCAACTACGTAAAATTGAATCGAATAGAGATGTAATAGCATTGTTTAATGAAGTTATCTTAATTTTAAATAAAACAATACACAATCAAACTGATGGTTTTAAGATATTATCTACAATATGCTTTGAAATGGCAGGATTAATTACACTTAAACCATTTAATAATCCGGAAATAATGAATCATGAATTTTTTATTATATTGAAACAAACGTTTCAAACATTATTAACTAAATTAACATTTATTTCATTAGGAAAACAGGACGAACAATGTATTGATGGAATTAGTTTATTAATAGCCAATCTATGTTTATATAAAAACACAATATCAACATGTTTCTATACTGATAATAACGAAGAACTAAATCCAATAAATGAAGAAAAATTTAGTTTTATATCATATGAAAAAATATTTTTCACAGACTCATTCCTTAAAAGATTTGTAAGAATTTTAGAAGATGATATAGCTGTACATAGTTATGACAAATATCATATTAAATATAAAATTGTTGATCGTTTACTTCGTCTTTGTATAAAGCTAAATGATATTGACAAGAAAGTAATTATCGATTCTATTGTAAAATGTGTTGAATCAAAAACTTACATGAATTTATACCAAACCGTTGATCTTGGTCAACCAATATTAAGTCCGAAGGAATCATTCTTTTTGTTTCAATGCCCAAAATTTATTCGACTATGTAGTTTCGAACGACAAGATGAAATATCTAACAAATTATCAAAATCAATAATAAAATATCATGGGAATATTTTTGAAAAAAATCTGTCAAATATTTTAATAGGCGAATTCGTCTTAAATTCAGCGATAGCTTCTTATGTCGAATTATTAAATCATATTGCTTTAACATCAACAACAAGAGAGTTATTTATCAAAAGTAAGTTCAAATATATTTTCATAATGGATTCGTAGAAAAAGTATCACAGCATAGCCTTTTCAACGTTCAGTGAACTTTTTCAAATTTTTCAATGTATCATTACTTGTATACAAAATATTAGCGTTGAATCAGACGAAAATCATCGTTTAGAAAAATGAACAATATCTATTGCTACACAAGTTCTTTGAAATAATTTTAAAAGACTAACTATTTGTAGACTCATTAATTTCCAATTGTTGGTACGTGTTCTTATTTTTATTAGACTTAGAGTATCAACAATCAAAGTGTTCTGTAGAAATTTTTGCCTATTACACATAGTTTCGAATAAGATAAACATACAGAAGATATTTTTTCTATTAACTTTCATAAAATAACCTACAATTTTTAAGACAATTAAGCATTTATTCAAGAGACGATCTTGAGTACTGCATGATATATAGACTTGCAGAAGATCAGAATTCACTCACTACATAAGTTTCTTTTTAAAATGTTCCCATGTCTAATATACAAATATTTGTTCAGTTTCTTCTTAACATCTATTCGAATTTTGAACACTATTTTGCTTGTCATGAAATAAATCTATAATCATTATTCAGGTATATTCTTATCTGCATTATATAGTATTCTATTTATTTTTTTAGAATTTGATACAGATAAAACTGTGGTAGATCAAATGATTGAAATATTAAAAGGATTATCATCAATAGAAAGTATTTATAGAAACACTAAATTATTCCATGCCGATGTTGCTCTTATGTCATATTCAATAGCTCTTTTGTATAACTTGACATTTGAGAGAAAAATTTTTTATGAACTAAGAACTCGAAATGTAAAAGATATTTGTAAAGAATTATACAAAGCAAAAGATAAAACAATACAATTCGCATCTCGAACATTAGCTGTAATTTTAAACCAAGAAGATATTGATTCAATCGATAGTCCCTCAAAAGTAGCTGATTCTTATTTATATTTTATTGAAAATACAATTGACAATTCAACAGTTACCCATCATGGAATTAAATTAGATGGTGTCCTAATCAATCTTGAAGGTATAATTTTCTTATTTTCAAAAATCTTTTCCTTTGCTGTTATTATTAAAATGAGCTTATGAAAACCGTGAAATATAAAATACTATATAACGATAATATTATTGTTATTTCTTTCGGGTAATGGTCATATATTGATATCATAAAAAAACAATCAAATAGACTTATTTAAACGACATTTTGTTAAAAAATAATATAAAAGCAAACAAACACAAGGCTACTTCCGTGAATAAAAAATAAGCTGAGTGGTAAATACTTCCTAAAAATAAAGAAATAAAATATTAGTAATTACTATGTATAGTATCTAGGGGCGAAAGAATCTTCCCTTAAAATATATTACCTTTGAGACATAATATTTCTTTAGATAGACCGATTAGAGACATTAGAAAAAAAACTTCAAAGAATTTATATCCAAACACAACTTACTTCTTGGTGTATGGCCATTGTAGTAAATTATTCAATTAAATATCATAATCTTAGTTAAAATACGCAACTACTCTATCTGAATCTATCAGACCTTCTGTCGAAATATAAGTAGAAGAGAAAATGACAATTAGAACATTTTGACTACGAACCAACATATCTTTAAAGCCTCGAAGCGAAAGAGAGAGAGAGAAAGAGAGAAAGAGAGATCTTCTCGATCTATTTTTGCATGCATAATCGAACTCTCAATTAGGTACAGCACAGATCAATAAAAAATACGTTGTCTCATGGAGAAACTCTTCCCCTACATTTCTACATATATCTCATTCAGAAATCAAACTCAGAAATTCAATAGTTTCCGACTGATTTACTCTCATTCCGTACTAGATTCGTAAATTTTTTTAATTCAAAAATTGGTTTCGGCCAGATTCTCACATGTTGCGAAGAATTTGATTAGAATCGGTATAATTCTAAAAAGAAAACATATCAAGATTAGTCTATTCAGGATTTTTCGGTTTTCAGTAAGTTCCAGTTAGAGATGTAAAATTTATTTCAAAAGAAATTGATCATTTGATGAAGATCTCTCATTGTGAAAATTTAACAATTATGGTGAAGTCGATTCCACCTTAACAAATTTTTGATATGAATTATAGCTAAGAATTTGAACACGTAATATTTTAATTCAATTTTAGTCATTATTCAAAGCGATGCGATCAAAGATGAAATTATTAATCATGACAATGGTATATTACTATTAGCACGATGTGCATATGAACCAAATCTAGATAATGAAACAATTCAACATCCAGCTCTTCGAATTATTGATGCAGTTTCATTCGGAAAAGATTCAGTTGTGAAACAGATAAAAGAAAACGATGCTCTCATGAATCATATTAGAGAGTTATGTGATACAAATGATAAATATCAAGTAGTCACAGCTAAACGTATTCTATGGAAAGTAGATGAAGAATTAAAATTTGTGTCAACACAAGAACAACAAAAACAAAACGAAATAAAATTAATAAACGTTTTCGATGAAAAAAAAGCTATTTATCAGTATATACGAGGTGATCATTATTTTAGTTTAGAAGAGCATAAGAATTCAGGAAAATTTAACCTGATGATTAGTTATTGCCAAGAAGATAAAGATATTTGTCTTAAAATTTATAATCGTTTAACAACATCAGATTGTTATAAAGTTGCATTCGATAAAGATAATTTACACACTGCAAATCCAAAAGCCATGGCAAAAACAGTTGAAAATTCATCGATTATTCTTATTTGTTTTTCAACAAAGTATCAAAATTCATATGCAAGTCGATTAGAAGCTGAATATACTATGAAACGAAATCGGCCTATTATTCCAATAAAAATCGATCATCAATACAATTCAAGAGGCTGGTTAAAAGAAATTATTGACAAAGAAAAATATATTGACTTTACAAAATATGAGTTCAATACTTCATTTACGCAATTAATTGATCAAATCAATGAGCTACGTGAAAATCTTCGTAAATTATAGCAGTTGCAATTTATAAGAATGCTTGTTTTTTACTTTTATATTCATTTTTTGTTTTAAATATCATGTTTTTACGATGATTTGATGATTCAGTCCTACTTCATAGATCAATAAAATAAAAATATGACTTTTATAGAAAATTATATCTTTTTGCAAATGCATCAATTAAAAGAAGTTCAAATATAATTATATTGAAAACAAAAGGACATTGATTTTCTCATCATTTTCATCAATTAAAATGTGTTTCTGTAATTTCAATCGCTATTTTAACCGTAGAATAGGTAAACCAAGTATAATACGATGTTGTCTAAAATATAAGTATATTATGTAAGATACTTCTAAACTAATAGTGTAAATATTCTCTGTATATAATTTGAATTTTATTTGCCGATTGAACGTTTGTTGTGCAAAGTTTTAATGTTAAGTTAGCTTCTATGATGTCTTAACGTAAATGAAAAATATAAATACATCAGCAGTATTTTTATCATACAGATGAATATAGCAATTGATATAACTCATAGTTTTTATTTTCAAGTTTATAGGGTTTATTTTATCTTGATTATTATTATTCAAAAGAGATATGAATGTTCTCTAAAATTGTAGTGAATACTGAGTGATGAGCTGATTTTATTTTCATTGTCTCTTCGGACAAAACCAATTTATTCTATTTTTTTAGAACGTTTCTAATATAAAACCCGTAAAATGTGAATAAAAGTATATGAAAAAGTACCGAGTAATATCAATGAATATTTAAGTCTTAACAAAAATATGAACAGAACGAAGATGAAATAGTAAGAAAAAAGTCGAAGTAAGATCATGTTAAACTGGTAGTAACATATCGATCAATAGTGTGTTAGTTGGTAACATATATCAGTTAAAATAATTTGAAAATAATTTCTGAAGTATATGTTTACCTGTCTCTCAGCGACATCTTTTTATTGCTTTGATGTAATATGCGCGACGTAACTGACTTGTATGTGGCTAGAACTAAAACTATTGATTAAGCTGTGTGAAACAAAATCATCATTTTGACTTCTAGAATAAGTGTTACAAATTTTACTACTGTCGATGAGCATAATAACGTGTGAAAAAATTCTGACAACAACTAGCATTCCTATTGAAGATTCTCCGAAACAGAAACAGACTCAAATGATCGACCATAGTTTCTTCCCGGATAATTCAAACGATCGAATTGATTCGGCTCGTGTTCGATATCCTCATTGTATTGTTTGGACGCCAATACCAGTTCTTACTTGGATTTTCCCATTTGTTGGTCATATGGGTATTGCTCGTACAGATGGCGTCATTCGAGATTTCGCTGGACCTTATTATGTATCAGTGAGTAGCAGTAAAACTTTATTTGTTGATATTGACATAATGATTTGAATACACAGGAAGATAATATGGCTTTTGGTCTACCAACACGGTATATTCAACTTGATCTAAATCGTGTTTCAAAAACAGAAAATTCAAGTAATATACCTACTCTTTGGGATAACGCTGTTGAACAGGCATCAGATGAATATAAAAAGCGTATGGTAATTTCTATCAAATTCTTCTACTTTTTTCGGCTATTTTTAATATTTAGCACAATCTATGTTGTGATAATTGCCATTCACATGTAGCTATGGCATTGAATATAATGGGTTATGATCGAAAATATACATATAATATGGTTTCACTTGCAATTTGGATGTTTTTCTGTGGAAAATTTGTTAGGTATACCAAGTATTAAAAGAACGTATTTCTTTTTCATGTATGTTTGTATTTTTAGTTTTCTTGATTTTCTTCGTTCTTGGATACCATTTCTTATTATCGCGTGTATAATTATTACTATCATTGTTGTTGTAAAATTTCACACATAATTTTAAATCAGACAAAATAATTAATTTATGTTTATATTTTTATTTTACAGTTTGAATTTTACGAATATATGTAAAAAAATTAAAAAAACCAACAAAATAATTCATCATAGTAGTCGATTCCCTTGTCTTGCAAAAAAACCTCTATGAATACCTTCGAATCTATTCATTAGTCACATTGATGGAATGTTCATCTAATCGTAAATAATATAATGAGAATGTTACTATAGATTATTATGGAGAATATTTAAAAATATACTTGTGTTCAAGAAGTTTAAAGTAATGAATTTAAAATTTTCAGTGATTCAATACAAAATAAAACGATGAAATTACAGTGTAAATTTGATAGGATATAACTTACGGTTATTCTGAAGCATCAAAATCGATCCTCTTCTGATTCGTTGTTTTTATCATTTTACTTGATAAATTGATGATAGCTTTTTAATTTTCAATAACTTAAAGGATTCTCAAGAAAGAAAAAAAATATAGAGTGACGATGAAAACTATTTGTGAACTGCATAACACGCATTTATTAGAATCAAAATTTACTCTTGTTCTCGTTGGTGACTCTTACTTTTTGTTTCTTTTCAGGATTTCAACAGAACTTAATATTGTTTTTATGCATTCGAGTCAGCAAAATCTCCTTCTTAAGTCAATGTTACTTTTTGAAAATCATTTCGAAATTCTTGCTTTGTTAATGTTTTCTTTTTTTTATATGAATAATTTCAATACCAAATAAAATTTTTGTAAGATATCTTACATATCTACATGAATATAAAATGCGATATTAAAAATATTTACGCTTATATGCAGTTACACATTATATATTTCAAGATTTAGGCTTCATCATAAAACCCAATGAATCAAATTGAGTACATCTCATTGTGCACAGTACTCTATTTAACGAATAGTTTCAGATTCTAATACAAATTTGAACTATGAAAAGCAATAAAAATGAACAGTAATATCCTCACTTGTAATCAAAATAATTTCCGGACTAATATTTATTGTTCATCTAATTTTTACAATTGTTAAAAACATCAACTTCTACTAGTAAATTTAGGAAAAAGTTTCACTCTTCCTCCGGGAAATTTCGGTTGAGTTCTAGCAAAATTGTAAAACTTCAGAACACAAATATTTTCTCCTTCTCATGGTTGAAACATTTTATGCATATATATATATGATGCAAGATAAATTGAGTTTGTTAAATTTATGTACTCATTCATAATCCATGATACAAATCAAACAGTTTTTTCTCTTGAACTCATATTTTTTGTTTCTTTCGAATGCATTTTTCTTATTGAAATTTCTAGCACTTATTAAAATATTTATTTCAGTTCCTAGTTTCAATGCAGAAAAGATCGAATTGACAAGGAATACATTTCAGAAGAATATCTTGACAAATAAAAGTGCACAAATACGGATTGAATTAGCAGCATTTTTATATAAATTTATTCCATCAATGAAAGTATATCAGTATATCAGTAAATCGTAATTTTTATTCAATTCATTCAGTTTATTATTAAAAAGCATTTAGCCATGATGAATAAATGGATTTCTTTCTTCTTGCTTAATAATATAAAAGATGTGAGTTGTTATCATTATCATCAATTCACCTTATTTTCATGTCAATGGTGAATTTTAAAAAAGATGAGACAAATATTTTTAGATTTTTTTTGAAAAATTTCTAGCTAGTCGTTAATTCTTTCGATAAATGTGAAAGTGTGTGTAAATAAACAAAATGAATTTTCATCTACTAATCCACATCAAAAGGTCGCCGAAAATCCAACTCTTTCATATTAAGAATCTATCACAATTAGAATAGATTATCTCAAGTAGGAAAAAAATGAATTTTCCCTTTTATTTTTTCAAATGCGAAACAAAGGAAGTCAGTGAATGTGTTCAAATTTCGATGTGAAAAATTGAATTGTTACATTGAGTTGATGTTGTATATGAGCAAGATAGTCAACTAGCTGTGAAATGAAAGATGAAGTACAACACGTGCTGTGGAGAAAGAGAAAGATAAAAGTTCTTTTATATGTGCACACATTTACATCGTCGATAGAAGATTAGACCAACACCACATACGAATTGTTCGACAGGCGAAAAAGACGATGTAAGATGAAAGTTTATTGTTAGCTTTTTTTTTGAGTAAAATTTATTTTTCTCTAATATGAAGATAAATGAGATTAGTATTGAGCAGGTGTTTTTTTACATTGAACACACGTTCTTGTTTTGTTTTTCTAATACGTAAATGAATGAACAGAATGAAAAATGAGTTTTAATTTGTTTTTTTCTTATCATAGAAATTGAAGATCGGTCAAATAAAAGCGAAGAGAATTGCTTTCGGAATATTCATTTATTCTTTTTTTGTTTGCTCTATGTCATCATGTGTATATATATACATTTCAAGTTAGTTTTTATCGTTGTTTAAAAGAAGAGAGACTACCTTATCTCTATCTCTCTCAATGTTGGCAAACGATGAAAAAAAAACTACAAGAGAAAGAATATAAGAGCACCTTTCCTTTTGTTTTACTGCCTTCTTTTGATTAATAAATAATCCTTCTTTCTTTTTTCTCAACACAGAATCAACTTGTTCACATATCATATCAATTCTTAAAATGAATAATAGGTAAGAATTCAAAATAAATAAATAAATAAAATAAATAGTTTTCAAAGTATTAATTAAAATTTTTCTTTAATTAAAATACATTAACAAAAGCTATATGATGAGAGTAATATACGTTTGATAGGATAAATTTCTATTATTTCCAGTTTTTATATTTTATCAATCAGTATAATAGAAAGGAAATTACTTCTACTACTTCCGAGATCGATAAGTATTTTCAAGCTTGTGTCATTTTTTGTAGAATCTTAAAATATTTTTGAAGAGAATAGTTAGTATAGATTTTAAGTCGAAGTTTGCCATTCATTTAACTTGCCAACTTCAATTATTCCAATTAAGAGCCACGTTTTATGTTTTCATAGAAGTCAAAGATGTAAATCAATTATTTAAATAGTTTTGTCATTCTGACCTACGTAGTCATATATATATATATGTAAGGTTTGTTTAGAAAACAAAATTCATTGAAATTTTACGATCAAAGTGAGAAACCAACATTGATAAGAATATAGAATTAAATTAAGCGAATGTAATTCACTAATAATGAAGTAATGTTGACTCTGTATTGTTTTTGGTTCTAAGACGAGCCTAAATCATGGGATGAATTAGCAGTCTGCATTCTACAAAAGTTTATTCAACCTAAAACTTGTATGTTCTACAATTTTGCAGTGATACAGAGTTAACTCTCTATCCAGTTCTTTTAATATTTTAATTCACCATTTTTATTGTAAAATAATGACATTCAACTGATGTGATGTTAATGAAATTTTGAATGTATCAGATATATTTCTACTTGATTATATGATAAAGGAAGTTCTTGTTTAATATAGATGATTTAGCCCATTAAATACGATTGATTCCTTATTCTAGATCATAACTACATAGACAATTTGGGAAAAGTTTTTGTACTATAGCCGTTGATATATGCCATTCTAAATATTAAAGCTCTCTATAGAACCCTTTTTTTTGCAATAAATGGCTCATTTTGACTAATATTGAAGAAAAAATATTGTTTTAAATTGACCTACGCAAAATGAATTTAAAGAATTAGTAAAAATATATACGAATTACTAGAAGATGATTATTCTATTCGTAGTTAGACAATTCTTGTTTTGTAATTATTTAAAGTACTCCTTTTTTAAATGAAACATCTCACTTATGAAAACTCAAAGTTGATTCAAGATCATCTAACAGATATTCCTAAAAAGATTATATTTTACTCGATAGAAAAGAAGTGTATATGTTCATATTTAGATATTAGATATTATTTCCGTTGTTTTATTGGTCAAGAGATTTCAAAATTCTAAAAGTCTTTTTATTACTTGTATCGATTCTTTTATAAGTATATTGTTTTAAAACTAGGTTCAATAGTCACATATCAGTATAATTAAATATTTATAAATTCTATAAGACGGAAAATAAATAAATCAAATGATAAGGGAGAAAATACGAGAGATTTCGGCTTATTAAATTGTATCATATTTCTAGTTTTAATTTTTTGAAAATTTTCATCAAATGCTCTATCGTGAGCTTTTCACATACCTATTCGAACAAATGCAATAATGTTGTATATTAGGTAAAGTTTATCCTGTATTCTTTACTGAGCGGCGTTACTTGTTTTTCAAGTAGAAAATTTTACTCTGGACACTTGATGAAAGTTAATGTCTCTGTTGAACATCAACACTGTTTCATTTCTGTTCTCAACAATAATTAAAATCACTTTATTCGGAAAAAAGCAAAAAGTGTCCTTTTTGTAGACGTTTTCTCTCTGAGTTTGAAAGAATTTGTCTGAAGTACGATCCTGTGTCCCAATAAAATAAAAACGAATGGTATGAAACCAGTTATGATAAATGGGGACGAGAGATGACTATATTTTGTATATGAGCAAGATCTCTGCCAGTTGATCACATAGAAAAATGTAAATCAATATATTGATACTCTCATAGATGTCGTCTGAAAAGAAAATAGTTTCATTGATTTAAGTCAAAAACTTTTTTTATGGAGTGTTGAATGTAATTATGAAAAATTTATGATAATATATTGTTCTACGTTCTGTAATAAGTTCAACGTATGAAGTAAAGGTTTTCTAGACTGAATATTTGTTCCGTATTGACTTGAAAGAATTCTGGAGGGAGACAAAGATACGGATTGGAAAGAGAATAATTTTACATGTTTTTTTTACAAGTATGTCTGTAGTTATTGTTTTTCTACTTTTGTGTTCAAGAATAGTGAGAGAATGTTTGAAAAGTAAATTTGAATGAACAATATTTTTTTCCATACATTTTTACGATCCCAATATCTGGATTTGAAAGTGTAAGTATAAAGATCTTTTTTCTTCGTGAATAAGTTCGTGAATAAAACTTTGAACTTGTATATTCACTATTTCGATCAATTTTACAGAAAATACAGACATCACATTTTAAAAACCATACTAATAATAGATAGCAGAAATCTTGTGTTTCGACATAGAGGTTTGGTTTTTATTCGCCTAGAATAATTTCACGTAGGTTAAAAATGAAGAAAATTTTCCGCTTATCGTTTTAAAAAAATATTCCTATACGAAGAAATGTTCAATTAAAAGATAGAGTTTTATCGATGGTATAATATTTGAATGACCTAGATCGAAAAAAGGCAAGAACATATGGCTTGTATTTTTGTAAATTACAACATGATTTAGATGTTTTAGTTAATCAATGGATCTTGAATCTTCGCCATCAAATACTGATGAACAATCAACTAATAACAATACTTCAAATAGCATAAATGAAGAGTCATCAAGTTCTAATCTTTCACCATCAAATATAATAGGTACGCATCCAAATGAAATAATAACAAGTATAAATCCTGATAATGGTTATCCTGTTCGACAAGAAAACGGCCAACGAAAAACGGGTCCACCACCTGATTGGCCAACAACTCGTCAACCACCAGGTCGTGGTTGTGAAGTATTTGTAGGCAAATTACCACGTGATTGTTTTGAATCGGAATTATTTCCATTGTTTGAACGATGTGGACAAATCTATGAAATGCGTTTAATGATGGACTTTTCAGGTTGTAATCGTGGTTATGCTTTTGTAACATATACAAATCGTGATGATGCCAAACGTTGTGTAAAAGAATTAAATAATTATGAAATGCGTTCAAATCATTTAATTGGCGTATGTCAATCTGTTGATAACTGTCGTTTATTTGTCGGCGGAATACCTAAAACAAAAAAACGTGAGGAAATACTTGAAGAAATGTGTAAAGTAACAGAAGGTGTTGTTGATGTTATTGTTTATCCAAGTGCAAATGATAAAACAAAAAATCGTGGCTTTGCTTTTGTTGAATACGAAAGTCATCGATCAGCAGCTATGGCCAGAAGAAAATTATTACCAGGAAATATTCAATTATGGGGACAACAAATTGCTGTCGATTGGGCAGAACCAGAAAATCAAGTTGACGAAGATATTATGGCAAATGTAATACTGAACATATTTATTAATTATTTACTTTTTTATGTTCATTTAAATTTAGGTTCGAGTTCTTTATGTACGAAACTTAATGATGGGTACAACGGAAGAACAAATAAAAGAAGTTTTTGAACGATTTAAACCAAATTCAATTGAACGTGTCAAGAAATTAAAAGATTATGCATTTGTTCATTTTAAACAACGTGATGATGCTTTACACGCTATGAATCTTATGAATGGTATTAGTAGTTCTATTTTAAAATCTTTTTGAAACCGATTTTTATTTTAGGTTGTGAACTAGATGGATCAATTGTGGAAGTTACGTTAGCAAAACCAGTTGATAAAAATCAATATTTTAGATTTACACGTGGTGTAAGCCCATCAGCATTAACTGCAAATTTGCCAGTAAATCTTTATTATGTTTCTTGTTTTCTGAAATTGTATCATTTCTTGATGTAGTTTGCTTTTCAAGCAGGTAGTCTAGGTCCAACCACTACATTTGATTTGTCAGCTATACCATATTTAGCTATTCCCACTACAAACACAACAACAATGCAAATGACAAATGGCACAACAGTCATTCCGGTAGCCGTAAATCCTTTACAACAAAAGTAAGACTTTAATTAGTTAACGAAATAAAATTAAAATACAAGTCTCGAATTTTAGTAAAGCTATGTTGAGTGACTTTTGATTGGTTCTGTTTTAGAATATTAGAGTATTGGATCGAGACAACTCCAGAATATTGTATAGATCCTTCGATAATCTACAGATTCGAAAAAATTACACTGTTTAAAATGATTCCACAGCTAATTTATATTACTTAGCGTAAAGTAAATAAAGGAAAAAAACTATTTGTTGATTGATTTATAGATGAAACAGTGACGATAATCATAGATTCAATCGTTGACTAATTCACGCGCCTGTATTTGCACAAATATAATACTGGATAAACTGTTATGCAGATGATAAAACTATGACGATCTTCAGGTTTTTTTTGCTGGTAGAAAAGCCGATTTTTTATGTAAATTTCTCAACGTTTTTAAAAAAAATGACTAAACTCTGAGAGATAAGTTGTTGTCAAATAAGAAAATCGATTTTAAGAATTTCAATAAATTTTCTATAGACCTCGATTTCCTGAAGTCTGAAAATTCGTAAGTTATTTTCATAGAATTTAGTCATTTCGTTGAAAAAGCTACTTCAAGTGAAGAATTTGAAAACAATCCAAAAAATCATTTGTTTCATTGTATGTTCAACTTTTTTACCGTTAGTCTATAAATCAATGCTTAGGCTAATTTAAAGTTGTGCATAATATTGGTGCAGTACTGAAGCAGAGCAGCTTAGCTACGGTAAACTGCTGTCACAGATATTCAAACGCATCAATTCATAATGCGCATCGGTTACTTGATTCAAAGATTCATTGATATATTATTGAGGAACTTGATGCTTATATTTATACAAATATTATATATATATATGAAGTAGTATAAAAATAGTTCTTGATTATAGATGTGAAAGGGACGATTTCTATTAGTACTTTGATTACTCTTAAATGATTTTCAGGGAGTGAAAAACAAAGATTTCTGTCATTATTTATTTAATGTAAACTGATTCGATACCAAGGTTTCCAGATTTAAAAGAACTTTACCAGGACGTACAGATATCCCACAACTATTTCAAAACTGTTTTTCAATAGTCTTCTATCAATCACAAGAAGAAACATCGAATTTCACATGACCTTCCCCTGAAAAAAAAAGAAATAAAGACTGTACGTCCAAAACATGAAAGAAACTATTTCAATCAAAAAATAACCTCAACTGGCTAGGTAGACGTCTAGTCATAATTCATAGTCCAAAATGAATAATTGTTCGAAAATTCAGTAGCAAAAAAAGAAATCAAGTAAAAGGATCAATGTTAGCTGTGATATATCATGCAGTACATATGCATCATATAGATCCATTCTATGTCTGTATAGCTAATGAAATTTCACTAAATCAGTTTCATCATTAGCGCGTATTTTAACTATTTGTATAATTTATTTAATACCAACTCGCCCTTACGAATATCATAAGATTAGACATTAAACTTGATGTCTCTATATAAACTAATCTCTTGCAAGCTAATTTCATCAAACAAATCTAGCTAATTAGATAAGATTCATGATTATAAACGATTAATAAAAAAAAAGAAATTGATTTTCTGTCTGTACTTAACGTTAAATAAGATTATCTAATAGGAATGTACGTCGATGTGTCAATGCCACCGGTCGTCTATCTACAAATGGAAACACCAGTCCACCATTATTAAGTCGAACTACTCCAACTGGTGTTCTTTCATCATCATCTCGTCCAAGTCAGCCGTCACCAAATATAGCTCATCACCGTGGTGCTTACTATACAATTCTTCGTCCAACATCACGTCGAACTGATGTAGGTTCTTTTGAATATAAGAAAAACAATAGCATATGCATGTTGTTTTGTTTTCTATTCTGTGTGATTTGAATGCTCCGCATGGCTTAATGGATTTTTTGTAATTTTCATCGTAGGAAAAGTGTCTCGAAGATCTCTACAAAGAGACTTACGACGCGCTGTACAGCTCAGCTGCTAATACCACCGCTCCATCGATAATGATGATCGATCCGAATCAGCCTCAGTTTATTTTATCGGACCAGCAAACCCAGCAGCAGCAGTCAGAAGAGGTAATTATCTTACCAGGGTTTTGTTTTCTTCAATCGACGAATGCATAAAATTGTTTTCAGTATTTTACAGCTGCTTGAGGAGTAAGGAATGATTTTTATTATTCTAAATATTCTACTATTTTGTTGTCAGATTATACGAAAAATTTTCTCTATTGTTTTTTAATAATTGTTATGCATGTTAATCGAATCTTTTTTGCTCCAAGTCGAGTACAGCTGCATATATCCTATTTCACGATTCACTAATAAACTTTCAAATTAAAATTTGGGCTTTTTCTTTCTTTTTTTCTAACAAATATAGATTTCATTCACTCCAACAGCATTTGGTTTTCCGCCTGGAACTCCTCTCTTTCAACCAACTGCAATATATCCTCATCCACTTCTTACGGGACATCCAAATAGTGCTCAACCATTTCCTCAGCAATCATTTGTTTTTGCAACGACAGGCAACAATGGGCAAACTCAACAATTTTTTCATGCTCATCCTCAAGCTAATTTTTCTTTTCCATTTATTTTCACACCACCATTAGTAACACCGCAAACGCCAACATCAACTAATCCTGAAACATCAATTTATAGTTATGCAACACCAACATCATCAATTACAAATGCGGATAGTAGCACGTTTTCGGCCTAATCAAAAAATACCATTATATTTGCATTTTATTCATTTTCTTTTTTTTCTTTTGGTATTTAATGAGAGTGCTACTCTTCTCTTTAAATATTGTTTTTTTTATATTCAGCATATGTTGACCACGGGATATCTGTGAGCCGTGTGACTTCTTTTTCTTATACACGTGTGCAATTATGAATAGGAAAAATGTGTTCAACAAAACTCTTTTTGGTTTAAAAAAGAAATGTACAGCTGGAGATAATATTTTTCTAAATCGACATGACTTCAAATGCAAATGATATCAATAGTGAATTTTATGTTAAATCAAAGCTTGTCACTAACCGTACTTGAACAGTATAGCAAGCCATCATATATAGATTAATTATGAACTAGAAAATTATTATAATTTCAAAGATATCATCGAAGAATACGCATAGTCAAAAACGAGAAACTAAATAAATTGCCTAATGAATAAATGATAATCCTAAAATTAAAATATTTGAAAATCCAGAAAAAGGCCGATTTACTAAGAATACAATTCATTTGCGTAGAATGTTGAATTTCATAGATTTTGCTTGAAACAAGAAATTATCGGAAACAGTATTCTATGAAAATCGTCGGTAATTTGAATTTTGTTTTTGAAACAATTAGATACTACTAATTCTAAAAACTTATCGTAGAAGAAAATGCCGAAGAGATATTGGAAAAGATTAAAAGTTGTGTGATTTTTTCTCATTGCTTGAAACTGTTATATGCTGTTCTTGTATGACCGCAACTGAAGTGCTTGTTTTACATCAATGATTATGTGCGATAGTTTAACTGTTTTAACTTGCCAGCATAGAATTCATAGTTTTCTGTTTGTCCATGAACAGAATTTTAAATAACAAATACCTTTCAACGAAATATCTTAACTTGTATCTTTACAAAAGTACGTGTTATTGTTCATGGTGCTTATTTCCACAATCATCAATAGCGTTTAGAAGACTTCGAACAAAGAAGCGCATTATTGATCTAATATGTATCAGGAGGAAAGATATATAAATGTCACTGTAGATTTATCTTATTTGGCAATTCCAAGACGAAAAAAATAGCGGGAAAGAAGAAAATTGACATGGCACAGGTTGTATACCGGATCCACTCGACAAATGTCATGTGGAAAAAGATAGAAGAACGATTCAAGCTAATCTAATGATTGCTATGATAATAGATAAAAATCAGTCAATTTATTGTTCATAAAAAAGAAGAATTATTAGTGTGAAGAAAAAAAAAACTTCTTCTTCTATCTTATTTTTGTCCTAATAGTAAATGCAGAAGGCAACAAGCCGTCGCCATTAATGTCGCACATTGGCAGTCACAATAACAACATGTATTGCCATTCGCGAGCAGTAGTAATACCAAGGCTTTCTGCGTGTTAGTGCTCTGTTCCATTCTTATTTTGCTATTTTGTACATGTAGCTTGATATTGCTGTGCTTACTTCCATGCGCATGAAAGCAAAAGAATAAGAAGATATTTTTCTCGTCTTTCCATAGAGTCAATAAGAAAGAATTGCCGTTGCTTTTTGGTCCGAATGCATCTTGTTTTTTTTGGCTCCTTTCCTAGCAATGAGAAAACGAGATAGGATATTCTAAGTAGAGACACATACAAACACAACAACAACTGATTAAATTCTCGTTGTTAGTTTGAAGTAAGACATGAGTGTAACTCCAGGTCTTGGTGTTTTCAATAAAGATAAAGTAGCCAATAAATTTGGTATACAGTTAAAAGCTAAAGAAGTATTACAACAGCCCTCAACTCCATTAACAGCAAAGAAAATAGCAACATCAAGAACATCCTGTGTGCCAAAAAATAAAACAATCAGTGACTTTCGTACAGACAATAATGTCAATGAATTTCTATCCAATACAAACCCTACTTCGACATCGAGCATATCAGAAGCAACAAGAAAACATTCTGAAAAACCTACAACAAATAAACCTAGCTTGGGACCTGTGAATACATCTGTACGCCATGAACAATCTCATTCTTTGAATACAAATACCAATCATTCCACTGAAAAATCAACAGAATCTTTACCAGCGAAGCCTTTCGAAATATCAAAAAAGAAAATGATCACATCAACTGAACAAGCTGTTTCACCGGCACTACCCGTTAAGCAATCATCTGTACTTGCAACACATCAAAAAACGGAAGCTCAAATTCAACATCAAAAAGATCAACCATTATATAAAAGACAATTATCAAAAACATTAGACAATAATTCTTCGCCTATTAATAAGTCTACTACAGCAACAGCAGCAGCAGCAGCAGCAGCAGCAGCAGCAGCAGCAACAACAACAAATGCATTAGCCACTTCATTGAAACGGTAAGAGAACAGAATATTTCTTTTTAAAGATTCTATAAATAGCAAATTCTTTTTGAAAATATGAAAAGGAATCTTATTGTTTTGTTTTCTTTCGTAAATGCTGTAATTGGATTGCACGGATTGCAACATTTTATTCTAAAATGCGTAAATTCATCTGTGCACATTGAAAAATTATCAATAGAAACGTGAACTTCGTAATTGAGATAGAAAAGAAAAAAAAAATATATATATATATATATTCATCATACATCCACAATTATTCATCGCCATCTAACTTATATTTCGATCATGTGATTTGCTTTTATGCATTCCTAGAAAATCTATCCGGACGATATGTCCGTGTGTCTGTCGTCGATGTACATACAATACCCATATTCTCCTTCTGGTTCTTTTTCTTTGCATACGTGTAATATGATGCGATCTAACATATTGTTTTTCTCTGATTTTTGTTTCTTCATCGCAATCAACTTGAAAAAGAAAAGAAAATGATAATTATAAGACGTCTCGACATGAGGGAAGAAATGAGCTTCATTCGATTGCTCGTCATAATTTTGAGAAAAGCCTTGGCCTTGGTGTACAATTTTTATATAATAATACGACCTTTATTGGCGAGCGCTTACCAGTACACTTGCATCTAATGACTCACATTAGAGCAAATCTACGTTTCAAATGTACAAAAAGAAAAACTTGCGTCAAGAAGACAAAAAAAACCGAAGGACACACCTAGACGTACTAAAAGGCTTTTACTTTAGACAAATCCAAATCAGCTGGTTTGATACAGAAATCATCTGCAATTTTTCAAATAAACAGTTTTGGCTATTATTAAATTAAAGAACTTATTATTCTTTATCTACTAAATCAAATTAAGGGATCAATGTCTTATTTAATAATAATACTTCTCGCTTATTTACGTTCTGTTTTTGTAGAAAATTATCATCATTATCGAATTTTCTTTCTTTTTTTCTTCTTCTTCTATCGTTTCTTTCCGTTCTTCATCAAAACCTACGTATACGACTGATTTCTCCTTCAAATAAAACGGCAACTATACCTTTGTACAGTAAGCGTGTCAGGTTGAAGTTGAAATACATAGCCATACATGTGCATTATGTTACGTATCTTTTCGTTTTGATAATATTTTACTATTATTATTATTATTATTATTATTACTATTGTCGTCACATAGTTGATGATATTGGCTATTCAGTCTGGTGCCTCATCTATTGTGGTTGTAAGGATTGTTTTCACTCTGTATTACGGATACAAACTTTTAAAAAAAGGACGGCTAGAAAATAGTTTTAGAAAATGTCATCATCAACGTTTACCCAACAGAGATGGACATCCGTCGATGATTTGACGACGAAGGACAACAATAACAAAAATATGACTTCATTTTTTTTGCAAGCATCATTATTATCAGATTCCAATACATTTACATTTACATCTCGACCTTCACAATCATTAGTCTCACTAGTGAAACCATCATCATCATCATCATCATCTCCATCACCTTCATCTGGCTTTCATGATAATGGTCGTTCTGAACAAACAAAACCAATTTCATCTCGTGTTGCTAATATTATTCATCAATTCGAAGCGCATAGTTTATCATCAATGAATCATAAGCCAAGTAAGCTATCGCCGCCAGCTCGTATTTCTGTAAAAAAACTATTCGAAGGAAATTCTTCACAAAATTCACCTGTTGTTATTGCTGCTGATGTGGAAACTTCTTCTACTTGCATTCCATTCAATTCTAAAAAAGCAAATAAACCACAACCAATCATCGTCTATGAAACAGTAGCCCATAATGATAGATCACATAATCCTGAATCAAGCTCCCCAGTCATTACTCCAGACAATTCTTCAAGGAAAATTTCTTCTCAAAATTTAACAATATCTCAACAAAATATTGAAAGTGATACTGATTCTGCTATACATACAATGCCTGCTGTAATGAAAAACGATACGAATTATTCAGCTACAATATCACGTTCAAGTACAACTGATTCAACTTGCTCATCGTTGTCTTTATCCGATTCTTCAAGTCGGCCACATTTTGATCTTTCTACTAGCTTTTCAGCAAAAAAACAGCATGATCTTGATTTAAATTTAAGATATTCTCAACAAAGCTGTTCTTTGTCACCATCACCTGCAAGAAGAACAACTTTCACAAAAATAATACCATCAGCAGTAACTTATGAAGACAATGAAAATCTTCAATCCTCAAAATTACATTCACTCACTACACGTTTTTGTTCATCTGAACTAAACATAGCTGATCAATATCGTCAATTTTTATCTTCAGATACTATTCAATCAGATTTGAATTTATCTGAAAATTCCACAAAAAAATTCTTCATTAATACAAATTTCCCACTAAAATACAAAAGGGATTCATTTATTCGACTATATGGGTAATCTATACATGTACAACTAATATATTACTTTATTAAAATAATAATAATAATAATAATAATAATAATAATAATATATCAATTTTATCATTCTCTTTTATCTTGTTCAAGTCTTAGAAATTTTTGATTATTTCGAAAATATTTGATTAGAAAATATAATAATTCGTCCATTTATTATTTAGGCCTGATGCTTTACTAGAACATGGTCCCCATACATCTCATGATGTCGTACTTGAAGAAGGTATTTAAAAGGATTATCTTTAAAAATGTATTTTTTATTTAAATACTATTTATTTAAACACTATAGATATTGATCCACCATTTAAACCACGTATTGTTACAGTACAAAAGAATAAATCCGTTACAGATCAATACGAACTTCTGGAATTTCTTGGAAGGTAATTTTAATTTTTTTCCCTTTATTACTAAAATTGGTCATGAAATTTAGAGGGAAATTTGGCGAAGTAAAAAAATGTCGCGAGCGATCAACAAAACATTTATTGGCTGCAAAATTTCTACAAATCAATCGAGAAACAGATCGCACTGAAGCATTTAATGAAATTGAAATAATGAAAGCCCTTCAACATCCACGACTTCTACAACTTTATGATGCGTTTGAAACAAAATCAGATATTTGCCTTATTATGGAATTGTAAATATATATTCTTATATTTTTTTTAAGTAACAAGAACATTTTTCTTTCTTTTTCTCTGTTTAAGAATTACTGGTGGTGAATTATTTGAGCGTGTCATTGATGAAGATTTTATATTAACTGAACGTCTTTGTGAATTATATATGATGCAAATATGTGAAGGAGTCAATTTTATGCATTCATGTAATATTATTCATCTTGATATGAAGGTTGTAGAGTTCATTTTTTGTTTTATTTTTGAGGTTTATTAATTTTTATATTATTTAGCCGGAAAATGTTTTATGTTTAAATCGTGATGGTCACCGAATAAAAATCATTGATTTTGGACTTGCTCGAAAATTCGACCCAGATAAACAACTTAAAGTACTATTTGGTACGCCTGAGTTTGTTGCACCAGAAGTTATTAATTTTGATCGAATCGGATTTGGCACTGATATGTGGTAAGCTATACAGTCAGCACACGCTTTTTCAACTATTCGTTTTTACGTTCGTTTATTCTCAGGTCTGTTGGAGTAATTTGTTATGTTTTGTAAGTAATTGAATAAAAAAAAATGGAAAATTATGCAAAAAAAAGAAAAAATTCTATTTAGATTATCAGGCTTAAGTCCATTTATGGGCGAAAATGACAATGATACATACACAAATATAAATCGAGTTAATTTTGATTTTGATGATGAAGCATTTACTGATATATCAGATGAAGCAAAAGATTTCATTTCAAAATTACTTCTAAAAAATAAAGAGTATCAATATTTTCAGGAAATATTGTCAGAAAATAAAAATATGTGTTTCTTTCTACTTTTCTATTGTATAGTGAACGTCTTCTAGCTAAAGATTGTCTTGCTCATCCCTGGTTAACTCGTCGACCAAAATTAGCCTCAACTCCTAGTGATGAAGAAACAGCTGAAAAGAAATTATCAACAAAAAAGTTACGTAGATTTGTTATAAGACGACGTTGGCAGGTTAATAAATTTACGTTTACAAATATTAATTTTAATATAAACTTAAAACTTCCTATTTAGAAAGCGGTTAATGCTTTATTAGCATTGAAACGTATGGGAATGACATTATGAAAATACCACGACTCAATTTACTATTTTTTACTCTCCTATTACTCGCACAATATTTTATATTCGAGTCGCGCGTCTTTCACAAAGAAACATTGCTTTTCCTGTTTGTTTTTTTTATTTTTATTTTTATTATTATTTAATTTTTTTTTCGCTGTTACTACCTGTGGTTCAATTCAATTTGTACGCCTAGAGAGTAGTGCGTGTGTATGAGACAGCGAGAGTTCAATGTTCGTGTGTACATTATTATAACTATTCTTACTTCTGCTATCAGAAACAATGAAATATACGGGAAAAAAACGAAATCTAACCAGCCTTTTAAATATCTCATGTACTTCTTTTTCTTCATAAAATCAATAATTTCTAGAACTAACTGATGAATATACATGTATATTCAATTTTTTCAGCAAATTTCGCTCGAATAGTATTTCATATAGGAAATGCTTGCTCATATTTGGGAACTATACTTAAAACCATTTTACCTGATCGTGCAAATTTTATTACTTGTTTCATTAATATCTAATATTACAAAAAGCAATCGATAATTACCGAATGATGCCATACATTTCAAGTTTCTAATTATTTATTAAGCAGAGTACTTTCAGAATAATTCGATATTGATATTGTTAGGTCCTTTCCCCGTTTTCTTTATTATTCTTATTCCTTTCTTTTCAAAACCAAACAAGCGAATGAATCTACAAACAAGAAAAACAACAAAGAATGTAATTCTCTCTCTTTCTCTTATTCCATTCTTTATCGTCCGTTATCCATGATGAAAGAGCCATTGAAAAAGAGGAGTAAGAATGCCATTGATGTACAGTGATGATATCATACGAACATGCAGTCTCCTTATGTCAGGAGATATCTCTCCTGACATAACAAATTCTATGGTTTAGTACGAAACCATTGGGGTTTAGTAAGAAACCATTAGAATTCAACTCTGAACCCTAAAGGTTTTGTATTTTTCTTGCTAAACCTTTTTCTGATGTACGGAACTTAAAAAAGGTTTCGTAGCAAAAGGTTCTTCCCGTGTATCCAGCGGAAGAACCTTTAAAGGTTCCGTGGAAAAAAAGAAGTGTTTTTCAGACAGTATGATGCATTTGTAT
Organism: Rotaria socialis; assembly: GCA_905331475.1. NCBI lineage: Eukaryota > Metazoa > Rotifera > Eurotatoria > Philodinida > Philodinidae > Rotaria > Rotaria socialis. Next base: position 3,141 of record CAJNYU010004233.1, on the reverse strand, counting down.
GCTTTTTCAAATCTACCGAACCTTTTTCCAGGGTTCGGTGGAAAACCTATTTTTTTAGAGTGTACGATGCTTCCTTCAGAAGGTGATTTTTGCAGGATTTCTTTGATGCTTTTTGTATTTTTCAGATTTCTCATGATCCCTGTTGCAGGATGGAGCAAAAATCGCCCAATATGGATCTCTTGATGCTGGCTATCGAATGCTGCTTTCCACGATTCTCTACGATGCTTCCTTCAGAAGGCGATTTTTGCAGGATTTCTTTGGTGCTTTTGTATTTTTCAGATTACGCATGATCCCTGCTGCAGGATACGCGGAAAATCATATGGAGTTTACTTGAGATGCGGGCGAGCATTTTAGGTTATAGAGAGTGCTCCGACAAGATCTGTTGGAAGTATGATTTCTGTTATTGTTGTGTGATTTGGAGTAGATGTTTTTTGCTGCTTGCATTTGGTTAGAGTGATTCCTATGGAAATGTAGTAGAATTGATGTCTGTAGTCTGCGCACTATTGATGAGAGGGGTTTAGGAATGTATTTTTTTTCTTCAGAATTACGGCCGTATACGGTCGGTCATGATGTTGGTACGGTCGTTTACGTTGCAGTGTTTGGTCGTTTCCTGTTTATGATACGGCCGTATACGATCGGACTCGGGTTCAAAACGGTTGGTGTGTACTACCGTATACGACACGGCGATATACGGCCGTAATACGGCGCATACCAAAACGTTAAAATACGGCCCGTATACGGTCGTAAATTTGGCGTATACGGCCGTATCTAGTCGTCGTAATGCTCGACCTGGGTATCGTTTGAAACAGATTTGAATGTAATTACAATTCTGAGTGGATTTTGAAACTATCGTAATGCTCGCGCTAATTCATTTGAATTATAGTTTATAAGAATACATATCATCCGAATATGAAACCGAAGTGTATCCTTTATCCCTTACGAAAGAGAAAGAAGCGAGTGTAAAATATTTAGAAGTGATATTTTCTCTTTCGACAAGCAAAATGTTTTGTAGAAAATATTGACCGATACTGAACTATCTTCATCGATAACAACGATTGTACGCCGCTGTCTTTGCCGTCCAGATTCATATCTGCCGAGTATAAATAGTAGATGATTATTCGTCATCTTTGTATGATTTCTTTTTTCTGTTAAATTTTTCGTCTAGGCATCTTCGTGTATAAGGAAAGAAAAGAAATCGAGAAATAGTCCTATATATATGCCTATCAAAACATATTTCATAATTGATCGTACCACGTACACTAATAATAAAATGAACTTTCATATTCATATCACGGTGAGAATTCTACTGATTTTACTTTCTTTTTCTTCAATTATAGTACCATTTTCTTTCGCAGCTTATATAATATTCCTGGAAACTTCAACCATGAATAGAGAGAAAATAGAAATTGTTGCAATCCAGATGATTGCTATCAGCTGACTTATATGCTCAGTTTAAGTGCAATTGAGACTTGAGTGATAGTTAGATATTTTCTATTATTTGTTAGCTTCAATCAACGCTTCATACAGTATTGTCAACATTTTCAGTAAAGATAAATGAATCCATTTTATAATATCTTTTGTAGCAGCTCAACTGAACAATTTAGATATTTTACGTTTTTCGTTGAAAGCAATTTTGTTTTATTAAATTTGACGACAGGAGTTTTTATAAGCTTATATGAAAATTTAGTAAAAAAAGCGAATACCAGCTTCACGTGAACTGTAATACGCACATATGTAATTGACCGCCATCTACAAGAGATTAACTGTGCTCACTATGTTTTGTGAGATATTACGATTCTTTGCCATGAATCAACTTGAGTGTCCATTTAGATTCATATCAACAACACTGGACGTAATTAAAATTAAGAATAGCTTTTAAGACTATATCATCGCTCTTACAATTTTGTAAGAAAAACTGCTGTTTGGCTTCAATTAGGTATCGTATTTGAATCAATACCAACCTAGATGTGTGCTTTCGAATTTTTCAAGCAAAGAAAAACCCGCTATGTTCTAGTTGAACATTTTGTGTATATGAGGAAATCATAAGAATCCTTCTTTTTTTTCTAAAATAGCTCCATCCACAACAACCAATAATCAACGTGAACGCAAATCCTGTGTTTAACAACAATGGACCAAACAATAATTATATTCCAGCAAATCCAATGGGATTTTATGCACAACAGCATGGAACAACAATGCCGCCCATGCGTATGCAGCGAGCGGACTATGCCCACAGCTACAATGACTATTATACTCAACAAACGCATATGACTAGTAGCGGGAATTATAAGGAACAAATGGGAAGTATATCCAAGTAAATTGTTTTATTATAGTTTTTTTCTGCTGGCTATTTGAAAAGATAACTACGTTTTGAGAGAAGTTGAATATTTCTATGAATTGATGGATCTTGTATGAAGAAGCGTTCAGAAATAAAAATTAATTGCAGAGTGAAATTAGAAATAGCTCAGTGCAAAATATAACCCATTCTAAAATGTGCTGATTTTCTTGAAAAATACAGCAGCATCTTCTCCCATCCAATGCAAGATTGATTTTATTTTATTTCATATAACTAGATTTACTAAAAAGGAAACAAATGCTTCATTTTTTTCTCATTTAGGCCTGTTATGAATGCGGCGAACTTATTCACAAAAACTCAAACAAATGCAAGTGGAAAAAACTGTAGACGCAATCGAATGAACACTTAGTTTTTTTCTTTATTGTCATCCCTTACTGTTACGAAATAAATATCTACAGTTAGAAAGTCATATTTTTCATATTTTCTCGTTGAAACCTTACGAAATGTTACATGCTCTCAACATATATCTATGCAGTGTTTATATCAGGGTTGCCAGCCGCACCCCATTTGGGGGTACAGTACCCCATTTGAGCCTTTTGTACCTCAAAAAAAATTTGTACCTCTGAGGTACGCATTTTGTACCCCATCTGCATTCTTCAATGTTACGACTATACTGTCATCCATATTTTGGTTGAAACTAAGAAAATTTCTGTCTCTTTATCCAACATTTACTATTGATAAAGATGTGAAGCGTCAATTATATTGGTTGGCTGCTAATGGTCATGTTTATGAAGAATTCAACAATGGCATATGCAACGAGTCCCATGATGAAGATAATCTCATTC
>CAJNYU010004230.1:0-23383 GCA_905331475.1 Rotaria socialis | reverse complement strand
TCCTATAGTCAACCCTTTCAGTCAAAGAAAATATGCGAAAACGTGCGCCGAAAATAGGCTTTCAGAATATATAACTTTCATATAATTCCATAAGGTGGCAGATTTTGACTCTTATCCGGCGAGGTCCTTTAGTTATATTTTTGAAAAAGTAGGTAGCTGATGAACGATTGAAACATTCTGCGATTTTGCGTATATTCCTAGAGATGTGATTCGGATCACGTCCTAAAGTTCACATATCACCTTAGACGCTACGCATAGCATATAGGACGATAAATGGGTCATTCCTAAAGCTGCAGGTATCACTGCGGATACCGTAAGCATTACCTAGGGGTCTAGCAGTATTAGCTGTTATTCCTGAGACAGTGCTTTGAATTCTTCCGAGTGCTACAAGTATCGCAGAGATACTACGAGCATAAGCTGAATATGTTGTAGGTATCTTCCACAATGGTATAGGTTTTACCTAGAATGCTACAAGTATCAGCGAGAACGCTAGAGGTGTTCATTTTCCCAATAAAGCAACTAATGGGAATGTCACAGGAATTACTTGAAATGCTATAAGAATGGCTAGCAATGTTATATATGTCACCTAGAATCCTACAGATATCACCTGGGATGCGACAGGAACACTAGAAGCCGAGAATTTTTTTCTAGAATGCTAAAAGCATTTACTTTGATGATACAGATGTTACTAGGGACACGTGACGAAGCACTTGAGATACTTCGATAACCATCACGGCGCAGCATCTGTAAGCGAACGGGTTGTATGGAAAAATAGGTCTGTAAAAGTTATAGGTAGCATGCTTGAAAAATAAAAAAGAACTATGATTACTGTGTATACAAAGACGAGCATGGATCGTGGCTCTTCCGGAGGATGGGAGCGCTTTGTACCCACATGCCGAGACACTGAGATAAAAGATGGGTTACGCGGGGAAAAGTTGTTTTGGACAGTTGCATTTCAGATGTATAACATTCGAAACGGTATCAGCAATATTCAAATGAGAATTAGTAAATTCTGAGCTATCAGTAGTATGCCAGGAGTATTTTTTCTTATCACATGTCTCGTCACATTACGCTCTCATGAGCTAAAGAAAAAGGTTTCCTGAGATGTTTCAAAATGTGACTATATTATTCCTGGTGACACTTATGACATCTAACTGATATATGTACAATCTCAGACGATACTTGCAACGTTGCAATCATCGTCTCTAGGCTTCCAGATTAGAAAAGTCTTCTTGAGATTCATCTTTACATGTAGAAAAATTCTCTGATTCGTTTTCTTCGGCTTTCAGATGCATGCACCTCGAAATTTTTAAATCATAATTTGTATAAAATTTTATCTTTTGCTTTTTGGCTATTTTAACATGGAAGCCAATTTTTTTCATTTATTTTCGAAGTAGTACTAAGCAGTTGAGTCTCCATTTTTATTCGAACTCTAGTTAGACAACTCATGTATGTGGCATAGTTGCATTGGTGTATATGAATGCTGGTGTGAATATGGGTTAGAATGTACGATTCGAACTGAATCTGTCTTTGCTTGAGAGAGATGGTAGAAGTGCGGTTTTGGTTTCGAACGAATAGTTGCTGTGAATGAAACTGTCAAAAGTCTAATATCAATTGAATAGTATTTCTCGTTTCGTGTCGTCATGTATTTTGTTGTTTCGATTTCTAATTTTTGGTAGAATTATGTTTGATTTGTGCTACCTTCGTATTTATCGTGATTTTTTTGTGAAAAATGAGAAATTACCAATCAGATGCTTTGTCTAAGTTCGAAATAGTTTGAGATTTGGTGGAAGCTCCCTGAAACTTGAGAAGAAGACAAACTGAAATAATCAGTCTTGTAATAAATATGAATTGGGTGAGTCACATAGAAATAATATTAGATTCATACTATGTTTAGCAGAAAATATTTTCTATTCGATGTGTCTATTAAATTAGATAAACAAGGTCTGTTATATTAGTACAAGTTAACCTAATTGACTGAAACGAATATATTCCGAAGATGGTTATTTCATTGTTAGAAAAACAGTTATGTCCCAAATCGTCATGCCTTGAAGAAAACATGAGCCAGGCGATGAAAGCTCGTTAGCGTACTCGCTTTTAACTGTTGTGTGAAACTCACACATTTCTCATCAATCACAATATAATACTTGCTGCTCAGATTTGCGCTTGGAGGTGAACTGGCTGTAATTGGCCTCAGATTGGATGAGGAAAAGATTCAATGGACTGAATTTACATTTCTATTCATTATTATCATCTTGAAAAGTATACCTGAGCTTCATAAAATGAAATCCTTTAAGGACTATGCTGAGTAACACTTATATGATCTTTTAGCAGACATGTTGCTTTCAAAAGAGCTTTTAATTTTTTATTCTGATGTTGCGTCGGAGATTCTCTAAGAAAAATTTGATTTTCTTGATAGAATATATGGATTAGTTAACAGATGTTAAATAATAACCATGGAGAAAAGCTGTAGACGCAATCCCTTGCGGGATCAAAAATGTGAAACACGATGGATCTATTGTTACTAGTTAAATGGAAATCGTTTTGTTCCATTTCTTTGCAATACATTTCTGGCTTACCGTTTATCTGATGCTTTAGAACTACAGTTTCTCTGTCACAGTCTGTGATCGCTCCAAACCCTGTCTGCCACGGTCTGTGATGGGTCCTAAACGTATCTCTAAACCCTGTCTCCAAACCCTGTCTGTAACCGTCTGTGACGAGTCCAAGCTCTGTCTGTCACGGTCTGCAACGAGTCCAAAACCTGTCTATCACGGTCTGAAACGAGTCCAAATCCTGTCTGCCACGGCCTGCAATGGATCCAAATCCTGTCTGCCACGGCCTGCAATGGATCCAAATCCTGTCTGCCACGACCTGCAATGGATCCAAATCCTGTCTTTCACGGTCTGCGATGGGTCCAACCTGTCTGCCACAGTCTCTGATGGTTTCAAAGCCTGTCTGTCGCGGTCCGTGATGGATCCAAAGCCTGCCTGTCGCGGTCCGTGATGGATCCAAAGCCTGCCTGTCACGGTCTATGATGGGTCCAAAATCTGTCTGTCATGGTCTGTGATGGATCACTTGAGTATCTGTCACGGTCTGTGGGGCGATGGAGGGAGGGTGCACATTTCTACCCCTAAACACTTCAACACTCCTATCAGATCGTGTTTCACAAAAATGATGAAGAAAACATGGATAAGAACATGTTGTCGGAATAAAAAAAGCACGTCGTTACGACGCTTTTAGAGCCCTTCGGAAACACGATTTCAATATAAAATAACACATCTTCTTAGTAAAAGCGAGCGTATTTTGATGTACTAAGAACTTTGTTTAAAAATAACAGTTTTTGAACGGTAAGACAAGTTTCAGAAGAACGCTAAAAGCTTCTTAACAACGCATTTCAAAGAAGCTCACTTTCTTAACATGAACGCGTTACATTTTTTGAAGAAAACAAAATGATTTTCAAGTGTATTGTTTTTGAACATGTCTCTTCTCGCATCTATATCTTTCCCGTATAATGCATGGTACGGTTATTGAGTTTTCATTCAAGCGTAATGCACTTCTTATGTCGATGAATCGTATTCCAAGATTCTAGGAACGCACTTTAACTATTTTTTTTTTGGGTTGAAGGTAGATTCGACCAACATCACTTACAATTATGAAGCGGTAAACTAATGTTGGACTAAACTTATATATTAATGGAATGTCAAATTTTCTATTTATATTAAACAAAAATGATGTGTATTCTAATGCCTCTACACTGGAAAAAAAAATAGCACCACACGGAACCAAGAAAGTTTCGAATTTTCTCACTGAACTTTAAAATGATTTCGCAGTGCCTGCGAAACTTAAAAAGGGTTTCGAGATTTGAAACGAATTCTGAACCTTTTTTTAGGTTTCGTAGGTTTTCCACAAAACCTTCGAAAAAGTTTCCTGGACTCTTGATAGTAATTTTGAGACTATCTTGGGCTTTTACGAAACCTTTTTGAGGGTTTAGAATTCGTTTCAAAAATGGTTCCGTATGGTGCTATTTTTTTTCCCAGTGTAGAGCTGTTTGTACTTAGAGGTGATCAATTTACATCTAAAAAAGTTTAATAAATCCAAAAAGAAATTCTTAAAAATTTTAATTTTAAAAAAGTAAATTTATTTAAAGTTTAACTTATTTAAACACATGATTGCACACAGAAGATAACACATCACTGTAAAAAAAAGCGTAGAATACGAAGCCTTAGTACTTTAAGAAAATTTTCCTAAGCCCTTAAAGAGTTTAGTACATCAGCATAAACCCTTAAAGGGTTTGTGAGCAGAAGGGTTTATTATACTATGGGTATATAAAAATAATAAGGGTTTATGACTGATAAACTGGTATGAGAATGGTCCTCCTTTTCCTCCTTTTTCTCAAAAAACATCCTCCTTCTCCTCCTTTTCACCTAAAAATCCTTCTTTTCCTCCTTTTGTCATTTAAGATAAAAAATGAAAAATTTAAATATTTCAAGCAAAACGTTTTGATGAGTCAGCAATTCAAAAGATATCTCAAGTAATTCATATTAGCATTAACACGACAAAGTATTAATTTTCAATCAAAATCAAATTATATTTTGAGTTTCTAATACTATAGAATCGACATCTCATGCAATTAGATAGAAATGTGAACAATCACGTATTAATTTTTAATATGTAACATTAAAAGAAAATACAATTACAATTGCAATTACAAAGATAGAGGAAGAAAGAGAAAAAAGAACAAAATAAACAGCTAACACAATTATGTAATTATTATATGTATAAATGTCGTTCGCTTTTTCTTTTGTTTTCTTCATGTATTGCGCTTTACGCAAGTTGCAATTAGATCATCTTTTATTGCTATATATTAAGAATCTATACATAAATATTTATTTTACCTTCGAATATTTTTATTTCTTGATGATTACAACTCCAAAGCATTGAAAACTCGAAATAAAGTTGTTTTTTTTGGTACAAACTATATCAGTATTAATTCAAGACGAAAATATTTATTGTGACTAATACTAATGTTTATATTTATGGTACACTACAGTTAGATCATTTTCTTTGTAATAATCAGTTGTTTGATTTCATTTATTATATTTTGTTCTAAGTGATTGCTTTTTCGAGCTTTTTGTTTAAAATTTATACATAAACATTTGTTGAAATTATGTAAAATGTTTTAATAAAACCTATTCAGAATACTAATAAGCTTGAACTTGCGTAGGAGTCTTATTTTTTCGAGAAGACAGAAATCCTCCTATATTCCTCCTTTTTTACATCAGATCCTCCTTAATAATTTCAATGATAATCCTCCAAAATCCTCCTTTTTTAGAAAATAGCGTTAACATACCAGCTGATAAAAAAGGGTTTATTGTTTTGAGATTTAAGGAGAAGGGTATAGTAATATACCTCTTCATAAAAGGGTTTTTTATTCTACGTTCAAGGGTATATTAATATACCATTTCATAAAAGATTTTTTTATTCTACGTGTTGTTTTTGTATTATTTTACTTTGTTATTTCTACTTTTTTTGTCATAAAAAACCTGAAATATTATTAAGGTGAACAAATGAATGAATATTGTACATATTTGATGTCTTTATAAAATATAAAAGAATGAACTTTGATGAAATGTGAAACTTGTCTCTATATTGTCCAAAATATTCTTTCTTCGAAATTGCGAAACAAATGACTTTGAGTTAATCGCTGCTCACAGACACTAATCACTTAGGAGCAAGCTCTTGAATCATTATATCAATGATGATATAGTTTTTAAAAAATTTACTTTAACCTATCAAAAACATATTTTTATTTTGCATTTCTCTATTCACGGCATCATTCATAATATAAAATGCGTTTCATTGTATTATCCGAATCTAAAGAACCTACGAATTGTCATTGAAATTATTTAAAATAGTTGCAACAGCAGTAAGAAGAAAATACACATTTACGTCTATCTACCTGTAATTGAATAGAAACTTTTCATTTACTTTCTCTAAAAACCAAATCAATTCAATCATATTTTTTCCATTTTCGCCAATCACCAAAGAAAGATGCCGTTCTATACTATCGTCTCTTGATCAAAGCGGTTCTCGCATTCATCTATAAGTTACTGCCATAAAACTCATAAACATATCATCCACTTATAATCTACACAGTGAAACTGAGTGAAAAAGAATTACAATGAATAGGAATAATTTTACTAAAAATAAAGTAACTCTTTTTCTGTTTCATCAAATTCCATAAAGAAATCACAATTCAATGTTATTTACTTATATTCTTTCCGCATCAAGCTCAATCTCCAAATACCAAAAATGTACGTATCATTTATTAGAATTTTTTCTTTAGATCAAATACAAAAGACCCACTTGAAATAAAATGTGAGTTTTGTAAACTTTTCTCCATATTCAGTTCGATGTTCAACTATCAAAAATATGAATATTATTCATTGCAAAATTTATTTTTATTTAGGCTGAATACCAAAAAGGGAAATAACAATTACATGTCATTTATTTTAAGTTTTTCCGTATTAAGTTGAACGTCCACGTACAAAAACGTAATTATTATTTATTTGATATTTTTTTCTTTAGGTCATATAGAAAAAAAACCAAACAAAATGAAACCTTATTTTTGACAATGTTTCCTGTCATTTTGTTCAAATTCAGGGTACCGAAAATGTGAATATTTTCTATCTGAACTATCTGTTTAGGTCTTGTACAAGAAACCAAATCAAAATTGAACATTACTTCTGGATATTTTTCCATCTTATGCTTCAACTTACAGCTACACAACAGTGATAATTATTTATTTCAATTTTTTTACTAGAGCGTATACCAAAAATCCAAGAAAAAATTAGAAGTGATTTATGAAACAATTTTTCGTATTATGTTCAATTTCTCTCTGCTAAAAATGTGACTATTATTAATTTGAATTTCTTTACTTACATTACCTACAAAAAAACACAGTCAAAACTAAATGTTATTTCTGTCAATTGTTTCCGGTGTTAATTTCAATTTCCTGGAAGCACAACTGTGAATGTTCGCAGCTTCTCAAAAGAGATACTTTTTAAAAAAGAACAATAGCTACTTAATGCTTTCATATAGCTACTGAATGAATCTCATAGCTACTTAATGAATCCTATAGCTACTTAATGAATCCTATAGCTACTTAATGAATCCTATAGCTACTTAATGAATCTCATAGCTACTTAATCAAATTGGATAGCTACTGAATGAATATCATAGCTACTTAATGATTTCATATACTTGATTATTGTACAGCTGCTTCCAACTCTAATATGATTATTCAAAGATCATATATTTATTAAAGGTTCATGTACCTCTTTAAAATTTCTACATCAATTAAAAAAAACCATCTCAACCATATTACAAACGATAAACAAACCTTATTAATATGTTTTCACACATTTTCCCAAAACAATCCTATAACGTACCTCTTCCTTTTTCTATATCATTAATACCCCCAAAGTCATAAATATATGAATATTCTACTGAATCGAATACAGATTCTCATTATGAATACAAATTGTTTTATTTGAATCGATCTGAGAAATTGTCTTATAAAAGGTTTGGTGAAAATCAATAATCAAAAAACAAAATTAATAAAATAAATCATAAACATTCGAAAGTAATCAGAAATGTAATAGAAATTCAAATTTGTAGCATTTCCATTATTTCGTGTGAATTAACTATTAAAATCTTCACTTTTTATTTCATACATCCCTTTCAGTCCCCGTGCTCCTTTATAACATTAATAATGTTGGTTTCATAAATATTTGATTATTATTATTAACTCATATAGTTACACATTATGAATACAAATTGTTTTATTTAGATCTATCTGAGAAACAGTTAGATGAAACTAAATAATAATAAAAAAGCAACGTAAAAGCATAAACATTTGAAAGTAATCAGAAACGTAATAGAAATTTAAATTTGAAGCATCTAGATTATTTCGTATCAACTAACTATTAAAATCTTCACTTTTTCTTTCATACATCCCTTTTCAGCCCCCGTGCTCCTTTATATCATTAATAATGTTGGTTTCATAAATATTTGATTATTCTCATGAACTATATATTCATTTACATTGGGAATACAAAATATTTTGTTTGAATTTTGCCGTATAAAGAAAGTAATGATATTCATTCAGTAGCTATGCAATTTGATTAAGTAGCTATTATATTCATTCAGTAGCTATGCAATTTGATTAAGTAGCTATTATATTCATTCAGTAGCTATAAGACTCATACAGTAGCTATAGGATTTAATAAGTAGCTGTAAGATTCATTAAGTAGCTGTAAGGCTCATACAGTAGCTATACGAATCAATAAGTAGCTATAGGATTCAATAAGTAGCTGTAAGATTCATTAAGTAGCTGTAAGACTCATACAGTAGCTATACGAACCAATAAGTAGCTATAGGATTCGTTATGTAGTTATGCTTAAGAAAATGCAGCAGACTATATTAAAAAAAGTATCTCTTTTGAGAATGAGCCGTGAATGTTATCTATTTGAATTTGTTTTTATTTAGGTTGTATAGAAAAAATCCCATCAAAATTAAACCTTTTTTTGTGAATTTCTTTCTGTATTAATTTCAATTTCTGGGCACCGAAAACGTGAGTAACATTCGTTTGAATCTTTTTGCATATAAATTCTATACAAAAAATCCAATAAAAATTAAATATTATTTTGTTCATTTTTATGCTATTAATTACAATTTCCTGTTGACCAATCGGTGAGTATTATCTCTGTGAATTTCTTTTTATTTAGATCGTGTGCAAAAAAACTAAATCAAAATTAAACGTTACTTCTGTATCTTCTTTCTATACTAAGTTTAATTTTCAGGTAGGAAAACTGTGTGTATTATCCATTTGAATTTCTTTTATTTAGATCGTGCACAAAAGTCGTAAACAAAATTAAGCGTTAATTCTATATATTTTTCTAGATTATGTTTCAATTCAAGCTAAGAAACGGTCAGTATTATTTTTTTGAATGCTTGTTTAAATTTAGATCGTTTATAAAACACACAATGAAAATGATACGTTATTTATTGATATTTTATTCGTATTATGGTCAAGTTCCTGCTTACAAAATGGTGAGTATTGTGTATTTGGATTTTTTTGTTTAGATCGACTGGGAAGAAACTGATCGAGATTAAATGCTACTACTTTATATTGTGTCCATACTAAGTTCAATTTCCCGCTGTAAAAGGGTGAGTATGATTTATTTGAATTTGCATGTTATTTTTATGGTATCCAAAAAAACCAAGCAAAATTGAAAGTTTTTTATATTGTTTTCCCTTATTCATTTCATTTTGAATGTTCGGAAAGTGTGAGTATTGTGAATTAATATAATTATTGTTTGACTTAGATCCTGTTGAACGACGACTTCAAAGTTATGTATTTAATGTTCGACGCATTTAAGTGGAGTTTTATTGAATGCATCGTTGAAACCAAGACGTTAGTTTTATCGAGTTAAATGTTTTTCTTTTTATGTTTAGATCCGTCGTAGGTTAATTCGGCGTGTCTCACAACCTGTCTCGATTGTGAACGGGTTTCGTTAATTTTTTTCGAAACCTTTGCATAGGTTTAGGACTGATTTCTAAACCCCTGTATTGGATTTTTTTGTGTTTCCTAAACCCTTATATTGGTTTAAGAAAGTGTCCTAAACCCTTGGCTATACCTTAACATGGGTTTATAAGCATTTCATAAACCTTCGGATAAATCCTTACCTTGGTTTATTTGTATTTCCTAAACCATTTTCAAGGGTTTACGAAAATTTTACATACGGTAAAAAGGGTTTCTTATACGTTGCACTTTCATCAACCCTTTTTGGGTTTATTATTCTACGGATTTTTTTACAGTGATACCAGCAGAATCATTTTTTTGATTTCATCGAAATCTACTTTCAATGGAGAAAATCTAAATCCTTTGAGTGATGTTTCCCGTCAAATATACTATTAACAGATTGTACATGCGCAGTAAAATGGTTCTCCACTTCATTGAAAAAACTTCTCAGTTTTTATCAGTTTTGGTCAGTTTTGGTTCCTGCTGAAACCGGCCTGATTGAGACCATAGTTATTTTTCAGATGGACTTTAACAGGTTCAAGCAGTGAATAGTCGCTCCAATGCTTAATTATATTCCCCTATAAGATCATCCTTGTTTATTTACATCCTATTTTATTTCAGACTTCGCTTACTTTGACAAATCACTAGGTTTATAACCTAAGAGTTCTCAATATGATATTCGACACCGAAACATTATTGTGAACTATTTCTTATGTCTTTAAATTCATCGTCTAGCTAGAAAATGAGGGTTTGGTTGAAAATTACTTATGAAGCGAATTGTAATGCGGTATTCTCAAAAAAAGTCTCCCTTTTATACAGATATTTTGTGAGGCGAATTTCCAGTGAACTTGCAATATCATAAATTAGTCGTCCGTCAACACCGCTCTTTGGGGAACCCGCTCATGGCTAACCGCTTCACTATTTGAATACACGTAAGCATATAACTGGTTATTCTCCATCACCAATACTTATGTCTTACCAGCGAGAACCTGTGCATACAGCACAGCAGCTTTCTTTCCTTTACCGTATGACCCCAAACCTTTAACATTTCACTCAGTAACAGACACAGGCACTCAATATTATGTACATAGGAACCTTACGAAGTAACACCCTTCTATCGCTAATCGCTCATGTAGTTCTTGTGGCCTAACCACTAACAGTATTGCCACTGCAGTGCGAACCCGTTATTCCCTCGACTGTAAGGCTAGGGCCTAGAAACCAGAACTGTCGGTAACATGGCACAAATGACCATTTTTTTACTAAAATTAACTAGGTAGCTATGGTACAAATGAACATGTAACTACGGCACAAACGGTCATTTTTTTGGTACAAACGGCCACGTAACTATGGCACAGATGACCATATAGCAACCATGGTATAAACCACTATTCCGCTAACTATGGTACAAATGGCCATCTAAAGACTGATGTTCCCTAGACTGGAAGAATAGGGTCTAGAAACCGTAATTCACCTGTGTCTGTCTGCCTGTAACAATGACACAAATGACCATTCCTGTGGCACAATTGACCATTTCCATGGAACGATTGACCATTTCTGTGGCACAAATGGGCATATTTATGGCACAATTGAATTGACCATTTGTATGGCACAGTTGAGCATTCCTGTGGTACAAATGACGATTTCGATAGCATAAGTGACCATTTCCATGGCACAAATTAGCACTGTCATAGCACAAGCCATGGAGGATGCTCGGAATGAGAGCAGAATAGATTTCCTGATTGACGAAGTCAGTGAATGAGATGGAGGGGAGGTAGACTAAGCAGCCATCCGTTCCCCATTGCTGAACTTTGAGCTTGCCGTCCAAAAATGCCTGAACCACGTATTCTAGCAGCTATGTGAGACTTTCCCCTCCCGTGCTCCCTGATAACCAGAGTTGTCACACATGTATTTTATTGTTTAGAGATGGTGGAGTTCTCCCAGTACTCCAAAAGCGCGGTTTGGCTACTTCCCTCTCGCCATCTTCCGGTTTAACTTATCGTACGTTGTTGTTAGTTATTTACTTAGCAAGCTTTTCACTTTCATTTATTGCCTCACCCCTCCGATCATCTTTGAGCTTAGCCGTCTGTCCGCTTAGGAAATTTCTGATCCTCTTCTAGCACAAACAACCAATTGTTTCCTATGTCCCTGTATTTTTACATCGAAGCCCTGTCAGTCTAGGATCCAGTGAATCGAGAGTCGATTCATGTTACTTGTAAATGAACCCATAATAATCATGGGTAAAGTGTCAATGGAATAACTATAATTCGGGTAGTGGTGTAAAACGGCTTACAAAAGCATTTAATTAGTGAGAGTCAGACCAAATGAGCACTATGGATTTAAAGAAATCGTTTAAATTATTCATTATTGTAGGATTGGTTGTGCAATGTTGTATCAATGAATATCTAATTTATTAATAGTTTAGAATTAATGCGCGAATTTAAGCATAAAATATTGATTAATAAAACTCAAATTTATGAATAATATACTTCATATTTTCGTACGTACAAATAGCGCCAATATAATTATAAAAAAATCGTATTGTTGTCTAATCTTATTGGGCGCTATTTATATTTATAAAAGAAAAAAAATAAAACAAAACGATGAAAAAAAATAAAATTTGTAAATGCATCATCTTTACTTAGAGTGAGAATTCTCCAAATTAAGTTTTCTGGTCGCCTAAGGTATACTGGTCATATTACCAATTTTGCGTATTACTTTTTTAATGTAGCTTTTTATGTTATTACATCTGTACATGTATTCTATCAGTCTAGGGTTAAGTGAATCGCTTGACGATGAACGTTGCATGTAGCCTTACCCCCTATTGTCTTACTGTTATATAGACTTACAGCTTCATAGCTTTACCGCCCTATACCGTTTCACTCTTATAGCGTTCCCCCTTATAGCCGTACTCCATGATAGCCTTATTTCCATATTTCCTTATATTCTTACCCACTTATAGTCTTACCGCGTTATAGTCTCATCATCTTACAGCCTCGTCCTCTTACAACCTTACCATCTTATTATCTTACCCTGTATTGCCTTACCCCTTTCTAGTCTATTGCTTTTATAGGGATACCCAAGGGGGGAAAAGCTGATTTAAATTACAGTAAAACTCAACTTACAATCAATATAAATTAACTGTATTGGAATGAGTTTGCGTGAGTTTCGGTGCCTTTGAATGATTTTCAGTAATAGTTTATGATTTGGAATTGTTTTTAGTTAGTTTAGCAAATTTTTCGTTTTCTCAAACTCATTTTAAATCAGCTAAACTCAGAAAAATCATGAAACTCATAAATCGCTTTTTCCCCCTTGGGGATACCCCTTTATAGCGCTTCGCCCTTATCATTTTTCCGCGTCATAGCCTTTCTTCCTGCTGAGCTTACCCCTTATAGTGTTACACTCTTATAGCATTACCTACTTATTGCTTTACTCGTTTATAGCCTTTTCCATTTATAGGGTCACCCCATTATAACGCTCCTGCCTAATGGCCTCATACTCTATAGTCTTCTTCTCTTTTAGTCTTACCCGTTATAATTTTGTTTGAGCTCTAACCTTTAACCTTTTACTCGACGGAGACAGACACACATTGAACATTATATATATAGATTCAAGTGAGACTCCATGCATACTGCATGACTGCTTTTTCTCTTAACGTATGATGTCAGACGTTTAACTTTTCATCTGCTAACTGATATGCAGATACCCGATATTATGTATACGGATAGGTACCCCAACGGTCTCATACTCTGACAGCGCACATATTTTTATAATCCATTAGCCTTCGGCCTTATATTCCTAGTAGATCTTGTAGCATTATCCCCTTATTGCCTTACCCTCTTCCTGCCATACTCCCTTGAGGATCTATGGGTACCTCCACAGAATAGTCCTTGAGAGAGAGCCTCGATATAATCCAATTCCATAGCTCTTGAGGATTTATGGGTACTCCTAAATGATAGCTCTTGAGGACTGATGGGTACCCCTAAAGGATCGCTCTTGAGGATGTATGGGTATTCCCATTCGATTGCCCTTACGAGCCTAGCGGTACATCCATGATATAGCCTTGAGTGCCTATGAGCCCCTGGATAATACCTCTTGGCTGTGGGTGGGTGATCGAAGTATAATAAACTGCACTCATGAGGGGACCGGCCCAACTGATCCACTTGGATTTTGCTCATATTTCGCCCATATGTATGGACCATCAAGCTAAGAAAAAGCCTAAGGGGATTTGGGCCCATGGTGCTTCTTTCGAAGGCCATGACCATTTTAATCGTTTTTCTACCTGCGGCAAGGTTTTTACAAAAAGATTGAATTACGAAATTTTGACCTGAAAGTTTCCCCATATGTATGACTCATGGTTCTTCGTATATGGTAAAATTTTCAGTGAAAATAGATGTTCCCTTTGCTAGATAATAAAGGTTCAAGAAAACTCGATTTTTCTGAGCCCTTTATAAAATGCGGATATTTATTAGAAATTCATTATCTCGGAAATGAAACATCTATTTTTGCTGAAAATTTTAGCATATACTGAGAATCATGAGACATACATATGAGCAAAATTTCAGGTCAAAATTTCGTCATTCTATTTTTTATAAATATCTTGCCATAGGTCGAAAAATCTGTGAAATCGCCATAACCTTCGAAAGAAGCACTATGGGGCCATACCCTCTTAGGATTTTCTTCGTTTGATGACCCCTATATATGGGTAAAATATCAGCAAAATCGGCATGTGCCAATTGGGATCGTTTCCTCGTCAATCACAGACCCACACCCACACGCACACCCTATGCAGTATGAAAGAAGTTCAGCACAAGGTGTCTCTGTCTTCTTTTCGTTTTACCGAGCATGAAGGATTCTCTTAGTGCACAACTGTCTTGTGGAAACGTATGATAGTAAATATTCGTTCAACCGATATATAATATTCCGTAAGTCCTTAGGCAACGAAAAATTTGAATATCTTCATTACGGCTTGAACAAGTGGGCTCATTTTTTACTTAGGATAAAGGCATGTTTGCACTTTCAACCCGTATGGAGAGAGTCACTAAGAACTTTTGTAAGCATCACTATTGGCCTCAACAAGAAAATTTTACCTCTTCGTACGTAGGAAAAAACCAACTTATAGGATAGTATAAGTCGCTTTATTCAAAAGAAAATTGAATATCTGAATTAGGCTCGAGCAGATTAGCTGATCTTTTTCTGCCAGGGATTGAGGTATGTTCATGCTCCAAATTCACAAGGACAAGGTCACTGAGAACTTTTGTTAAGTATATTATTGTTTTCCTATCTATGAAAAAGAAAAATTTTCTTGTTGAGATCAATAGTGATGTTAAGCAGAGATTCTCACCAACCTTACTCGTATGGATTTGGAGAATGAATATGCCTGTATCGGTGGTAAAAAATTGTCTCTGTTTGGTCGAGCCGTAATGAATATATTCAAAATTTTCTTTGTCTAGTGACTTATGAGACACCCTACACCTGGGTCCTCGCAGACATTCACGCCTAAATCTTGCCAAAGTTTTTAAGTTCTCAAAACATCTTTCCAAATTTTCTGAAGAGTCACAATATTCTATAGAGATTGGGCTAGTGTCTTTTTCTCTGGCCCTATGAAAATTAAAGTGCGATACTCACTGATGCCTGCATTGGATGAGCTTGGTCCTAATGGGCCGGCATTATGGTTGGGTGAGATTGATTCATCATCACACTGTCGAAGTTGCACAATATGAATGCCGTTTGGTCTATTGTACGTATTTATCACAGTTAGCGAAATGCCTGGAAGCAGCATAGCTTCTTTCTCTTTTGGATCGGGTGAATATCCAATTATGTTTCTTGCATTTTTTACTTCAAGTAAGAAAAAAGTTGCTCTTTCGGTCATCAACCTCTTGATCACATCAAGACTCATTGAGCATGAGGTGACTGTCGACCAGACACATTCTTGGTTTTTCTTATAATGGTGAGAAACATAATCGCTGTCCCCTCGCCATACATTGCCACTGTATATTGGAAGTTTCAGAAGTGCACTGCTCAATAACTTCAGATATGTGAACCATGGCTTCGTGGTTTTTACATTTTCTGTGCGCAACGCTTTATTCAGCATAGCACACAAGCTATGCTCACCCCATTCCATCGTGTAGATATAAACAGCTGCCGATTCATCATGACTAAGCCCATGTTTCGATGGAAAACAACAATTTTGTTTCGCCACATCTATGTAATAGTTCAATTGCCGAATCTGCTTCCGCACAGCGGAGAGAGAGTTCTCCAATGATACAAGACTTTCGCTCATATAATCGTGAATCGGAGCCATCTTGTTTTTGTCATGATTAAAGTCACAATATCTACTCATTTTCTCTTCTGCAGTAGTTGAAAAATGTTCTAAAACAATTGAAATGACAGCGTTTAGCAAATTAGAAAAAACTTGGCATCTTTGAGCTGAGCAGGTTATTTTGTTTGCGTACGAAGACGACAACAGAAAAATAAATGGGAGGTGATGATTTAAATAAACTAACGAATTTAGTGGAGACAATTACATCATCACTTCTACATCCGTATCACGTTGGATTTTCCCCGCAGAGGATTGAGCTTCTCCCTTCAAAAAAAAGACACCTCATTCCATTCTCTACATGAGCCAACGAAAACTGCATGCAGAAAATGCAGCAGTGTTGCCCTAGACGGCTAATATCGCTGAGTCCGCAAAGAAGAATAGTTTTCAAAACATTTACTTTACATTTCCACTGCTTCACCAGATCTGCTGGGTAAATATGGATGGTAATTTGGGTGACGCTATTTGGGTGAGTATGGGTGTCAGTGTGTGTGTGATGATATATATGTGTCAGTATTTAGCCGTGCGTAATAAAAACCACAGTCACATTTACAGTGCTGGCCCACTGAGAAGTGAATCAATTGATCAGGTATGAACTAATTCATTCTAGCACAATATTATACATGGAATGCATACTATTTGATCCGATTTCTTTTCGATTATGGATTCATTCTGTACTATCGGAGTCGGTGGAGCAGAGTTAACGAAAATGGACTAAACAATGGAAACTAAATTTCTAGTAAGGTAATCATAAATGGTGTCATTTCTAGGGAAAATGAACAGAAAACCTTTATTTATCAAAATGGAACCTATATCAAGTCTTTCTAAAATATTCCGATCATCTTTCAAAATCCTTCTGATTTATCATTGCCACATACTGGCTTCCAAAATGAATATTTATAGTTTTACGATTATATTTATGCTCCTTATTATAAGCAAAACGTTATCTATATTAGCATATACAACGTACAAAAGAAAAGTAGATTATGGATGAGAGTGAGCATGACAATTTACCTTTAACTGGGCATTTCTCTCACTTAGATTCATACTAGAGAATCATATCGCAAGATATGGTGTGTATCTGTGTTTCTGTTGCGCCCACACTGAGGAAAATATAGGGTGCGTTTGAATTTTAAAACTATTAACTTGAATTGCATTTGGCTTTCAAGTTTATTGTATATGAACGCTCTTCCTATTTGCAGCTCGTCTTACAAAATAATGTTGTATGAAACTTGATGGGCTACAATAACGTGTTTATAGTAGTAGTAGAACAATAGAAGTTGAATTTTAGAGTCATAAAAGTAAAGAAAATATTGAGAATGAGTAAGTTTTCCTAATTGAACTTTCCTACCTGAACACCCTTGATAATGTGGGCGCACCTTATTGTCAATTACATTTCATTATATTATACTACCCCCCCCCCCTCAAAAAACAATTTTGTTACTATTCATTCGATTTCAACCAAAATTTCAGAGGATGTTAGTCTAGGCTAGGAGAAATTATGGTTAAAATATCTCCCCCAAATTTCCAATAAGCTAATGAGTTATAGTCAATTTATTGGTCAATAGTACACTGAAAAAAATAAAAGTGCTGTACGGAGCCTTTAAGGTTTGGTGGTACCTTATTAAACCCTTAGAGTTATGGTATGGATCTGCGAAACCTTTTGTAGGTTTAGCACTAGAAAAAGTTCGGTGCGATCGTTTTATAAGGTTCTCACGTGACAGAGGTTTCATACCATACTTTTGTGAAAGTCAACGTTGAGCCAAGTTTCGTATGAAACCCTTGCACGTTTCGTAATATACTTCTAATAGGTTCATCCAACTGAAAAATTGAAGTACTTTTCTTTTAAGTTCGCCATCACAATCCTCCCTGATGTACGCTTATCCTTAAAACTATTCATCTCAGCTATCCATTATAGACTTTTCAAATTCAATGTTTATATGAATGTATATTTAGAGACCATGCCATTGGTGTTCTTGCACGTCGCCCAACGGAACTATTTGCCAGGAAATTTCATCTTTTGAATGACAATTTTTATTTTTCTGTTTTAGATTACACAATTCAAACATTTATCTCAAGTTACATTCAATACTCACATTGCTCTTTAAATCTTTGAGATAAACAAATAAGACAATTTTACTTGCAACAATTATATTTGTTTCTTCTTTTGCCATGGATTACTAGAATTTATATTTGAAGTTATATTTTATATTGAAAGGCTTACCTTTCCTTCAAGTCATTCCATTCAACATTATTTCAGGTAATTCTACATTTAACACTATAACTATATCTTTGTTTTATATTATTAGGTCAAAATACTCGCTTCAGGTTTCATTCAACTTTCAAAAAGCTTCTGTCGTCCAAGTCGTTCACCTTAACAATATTTCAGATAAATCTATATTTGGGATTACTGTATATCCTTCTTTCCTCTATTGTAAATTATTAGATAGTAATACTCTTCTCAATCTAAATGTGAATCTGAAAACGCTTTGTTTCGTTCAACTTGCAGAACTGAAGAATATTTCAGGTAACTTAGCATTTTACATCATAACTTTCTTTTCTTTGTTGTAGCGTGTTATATATAAACTTTCACTTCAAGCTAAATTTAACTTCGAAAATTCTTTTCTTCGCACAAATCACTATGCAACCGAGTGGTATTTCAAGTCATTCTACATTGAACAGGATAAACGCTTTTTCATTGTTGTAGATTATTAATTGGAAATATTTACTTATAGCTAGCCTCCACATATGTTTCTTTCATTCAGATTGCCTAACAAAACAATTTGGCAAATAATTTCAACGCGAAAACTACGATCATCTTTTTTATATTGCATGATTATTAAACCCAAGTATTGATATCGATATGGATGTCATATTTAAACTTTGACTCGACTTTGATTATTCAAGTCAATAATCTGGTTATGGCCTAGTGTTTTTATTAGTTGGCAAGTCTGACTAATTCATTGAAATATTTTCTATTTGTGTCTTATGTAAAGCCACTGAAGTAAGGTTGTTCGTTTGGTATCCTCCTGTTACATTTTGAACGTCTCATCGTGCCTTTCCTAGAGTCTTAATCTCTGAAGCTAAGATTAGGCAACTAGAAAGAGCATTTTGAACCCGTTCCGAACGGTAATTCTGGGAGAGTCGACCTTAATTAGGGTGAATTTGAAACAATAGGAAGAGTTTTCGATGATACTCATGCAACTCTGACGTTTTAACTTTGCGTATCGAGTTCTGTAAAGCAGAACTGCCATTATAACGGCCTGCCTGGCCATCGGAAAATATGAAATTCAAGTTGAGTTGATCTGTTTATATTATCTTGAAGTAGAGTGGTAAACTAATTGAGAACAGCATTATTGACCCCGTTTATTCCTTTTCTGTGTAAGGAATATATTTGATTATATGAGTTTTTGGAGTTTGATGATCGACGCAAAGATTTCTGACACAAGAAAAGGATAACTTGGGTCAATAGTGCTGTTCTCAATCAAACTCCTATTCTACTTCAGTATAATGTAAAAGGCAAAAACAGATTTGAGTTTCATATTCTTCGATGACTTAGTACGCCGGCTTGATGACAGCTCTATTATTCAATTGGTATTGCGGAACCTAATCTGCAAAACCTAATTTTAAGTGTGTCTATTGGAATAAGTTTCATACTAAACCAGTTTCGTACGATACTTAAAAAGATTTAGAATTCGTCTCAAAATTCGGAACCTTTTTAAGTTCGGTAAGGTACCTTTTTTGTTTTCAGTGTACCGTATACATGGGGAAGGATTTCACAATAAGGATGCGAGCTACCAAGCCCGGACGGTTTTTAAGTTGTAGAGTCCCTTAGAACTAGATTCTCTCAGAGCCCGATTTTTGAATTTCCCTTTATTTGTTTTTTAAAAGCCCTTTTTCGTAAAATTCACGAGTTCATGCCCAAAAAAATGATAATAAAAATATAAAATATCTAAGGTTTTTATTTCACCAAAAGAGGAATTCAAAAATTGGATCCTGGGAGGATCTATCCCAACCTGTTTACTATCCATTAGAGAAGCCATCACTTATATATTGAGTCATTATGAAGAGAAACTTGCCCGCGTAAACGGTATGTTCGAAAAAATTGATTTTGAGAAAAACGAAGAACAAAGTTTTTTGATGCAGTTAGTGTCTCTATTCGAAATAAATCGGCTTATCTACCTAATATTTCGCACTATTCCTCAATCTTTATTGATGACATGTGCACGGATATATCATAATACGGTTAGAGGTACATATCATGTCTAAATTATGGTAATGATTCCTTATAAATAGATGTCATTTCATGTCACAAGTGTTCTTATCAAATTTTTCGTCAATGATATTTTCATTCTTTTGTTTAACCGAGAGAGCTGAAATTTTTATGACATATATACCTAATTTAGATCTTTTAGATATGAAATTTTCAGCTCTGTAATTATGACTAATGATAAAATACATAAGTTTTCGTGCTCGATTTTTTCTGAAAATGAGGCAAGAATCGAGTGCGAAAACTTATGAATTTCACTTTGATCAATGTATTTTATCATTAGTTATAGCTATAGAGCTGAAACTTTCAGCACTAAAAGATTTTGATCAGTTATATATGCCATAAAAATTTCAGCTTTCGCGATCAAACAAAAGTATGAAAGATATCATTAACACTGTATCCCCCGTTATTATGAAACACCCTATATGCCTCAGTAGCACATCTTCAGAAAAAAAATTCGCCAGAGAAAAAGACCAATCTACACGTTTTGTCAAAACAAATTATGCTATGTTGTGGTCATTACAAGGGCTGTCAGAATATATATAAATCTCAAAGTCGAGCTGCTTTCGAAAAATTGACTTTTTTGAGGGGGCCCCATTAATTTTGCACGCCTATCACATCTTCATAATAGGCATCTGTGGCTGTATTACCATAAAACATAAAAAAGCTTCTTAGCGCAGCTCCTTGGGACCTAAAATGTCGCACCCACGTATATCCTTCAAAATTGTTATCCCAACGCATCATTTGCCAACTGAAAATAGCTTTTATTTCAAATAATTGTGAAAAAATTAAAATATTGCATAGAATCTGAAACCTTTTGTGTGGGGTTGCTGAAGTCTGTAAGGGTGGCCTGTCTGTAATACGGGGTGTCTTTAATTTTCTCTTCCGTTGCTATGCGTCTGTAATGGGGTGGAGGGGGAGGGGGGGGGGGAAGCCCGAAAACCTTGGCCTTAAAACTTACACTTCTTGTTTTCCGCAAAAATATACGTGAGTTCCACAAAACTTGCTTATCTGGAAAAATATTTCGAAATTCTTTTACACTTTATTAGACATTTGCATTAAGGGCCTCCCCTCAGAAAAATCAAATTTTTGCAAAAAAAACTTGATTTTGAGATTTATACATATTCTGAGAGTCCTTGTAATGGACTATAACCTAGCATAATTGTTTTCCCAAAACATGTAGATTAGTTTTTTTGATGAGTTTCTGCGTGAGATCTCATAGCTGAGGAATATGAAACATAAACTTTGTTTGTTGTTTTTCTCAAAATAAGGTTTTTCGAACATACTGTTTACGTGAGCACGCCTTTCATAATAACGACTCAATATAGTAGGGATAATTTTTTTCTATTGCATAGAGAACAACTGGGGCTAGATCCTAATAGAGCCTGATTTTTGAACTTCTTCTATTGAAATAAAAAGCTTGGATCTTTCGTTCTGTTTAGCGAATGCTTTGACTGTGATCTCCAAAATTTTTCGAAAAACGCTGTTTAGAAAACAAACGAAGGGATGTTCAAAAATCAAGCACTGTTAGCATCCAACCCAATGGGTACCCTAAAATTTAAAAACCACGCCGACATGCTTAGCTAATGTCCCTATTTTGAAAACCTTGCCCGCGTAAAGGGTATTTTTGACCAATGAATTGACTACAACTTGTTCATATCTTTGAGATTTCGGGGAGATATTTTAACCATAATCTATCCTAGCCTAGACTAACACTCTCCGAAATTTTGACTGAAATTGGGTGAAAAATAGCAAAGTTGGTTTCTGAGGGGGTTCCTTAATTCAAAAGGCTTTTTTCCAAGTTTCCTGAAAAAGCAAATGCTGAATTCTATGAACGACTTTGCTCTAATGCTTTCTAGCCAGGAGTTCTCGAAAAACTCATGAGCGGTAAAGTGATCCTAAATGGATACTTTCTATACGATTTAGATGAGAAACGCAACAAAAGGAAAAAGCAAACACGAACAGCCTCGCAAGCGATAGTGCATACCTGACAAGACATTTTCGAGTTGTGAAAAAATTTTACAACTTACATATTGCACGACCACTACCTCTCGCTCGCCCATGCGTTCTTTTTCTTGTTCTGCACAAAAAAACGATCTTCGCGAAAAAAATGTGGCGATGTTTTTCAGTTACGAATTGCTTTCTTTTCAGTTTTCGTAACGCATTCTTTTGTTGCTTTAGAAAAAACTGTTAACGCAATCCTTTGCGGGATTAAAAATGTGAAACACGATGGATCTATTGTTACTAATTAAATGGAAATCCTTTTGTTCCTTTGTTCCATTTCTTTGCGACACATTTGTAGCTAATCGTTTATCTGATGCTTTACAACTACAGTTTCTCTGAGAATACATCCTATTCCGCGGTGTTGAACATTGCGGGAGCTCGATTATGATTCTACAGAACAGACCCCATCGACATCGATCGAATTCCTTCTGATTCCGGAATTCCTTGTAGGTCTGTGAATTCCTTCCAATTCCCTCTGCACTCAATTCCCGTAATTCCGCAACGGAATTACTTCTCACCCTCACCCACACTCATGGTGGTGTGACTGATGATTTATCCTTATGATAAGTTGGTAATTCCGGTACGGAATTACAGGAATTGAGTCGAGACGAAATTGCTGGGAATTGGAAGAAATTCCGAGAATTCCTTCCAATTCTGGAATTCCTTGTAATTCCGGGAATCCCTTCTAATTCCGGAATCCGTTGTGATTCCGGGAACTTCTTCCGATTCCCACTAATTTCGTCTCCACTCAATTCCTGGATTTCGTGGAACTCGATTGATATCGAATAAGCCCCTTTTGCTGAATGATGACGGAGTCGCCGGAATTGGGTGGAACTGATTCCGCAATGTTCAACATCGCGGAATAGGATGACTGCTTGTTTCTCTGTCACGGTCAGTAATGCACACAAAAACATTTTCGGAGAATGATCAACCCTGAAAAAGGGTTTATAACTGCTAAATCAGTATATGAATTGGATGTACCCGCTGATAAACCCTTTTTCCGTTTATAACTGTTCAAGGGTTTGTCACCCGTTGGAAACCGATATACCCTTGTACTGGTTTCACTCTTGATAAACCCTTTTTCCATAGATCAACAGAATCAACCCTGACAGGTGCGTTTCTTATAGGCGATGATAAACTCAGTATTTCAGGGTTGGTTCTGTTGACCTATGGAAAAAGAGTTTATCAAGAGTGAAACCAGTACAAG
>CAJNYU010004224.1:0-27685 GCA_905331475.1 Rotaria socialis | reverse complement strand
TTCATGAAAATTAAAAATGTAATAACAATTGTTCCGCTTAACTTTATATCATCTTCAGTTTCCTATAAAATTTTGTTTGATTTAAGTAGCATTTCTTACTTCATCTTGATATCATACGACTGACCGAATGGATAACATCTTGGACTATCAACCAATTCATCTCATGATCGAACCTAGGACAACGCAGTAAGTTCCAAAACCTTAATTTTAATCTGGTAGATATAAGTAATAAACCCTTAGAAGGGTTTATGAAAGGGTTTATGAAAATTTTGACATACGGTAAAAAGGGTTTAGTCTACGTTGCACTTTCATAAACCCTTAAAGGGTTTATTATTCTACCTTTTTTTTACAGTGTAGTCTACACGCTTATGATCATTCTAAGATGCTATTTAATTCAATTTTTGCTCCAAATTTTATAATTTTATGTGTAAATAAAAATTATCATTTACCGAAACTCGATTACTTTAGATAACATTAAACAAAATAAGTTAAGAAAATTTTATAATTTTTTCGATAAATATATTTTGATTATAAACTACTGGAATTAATTAGTTGGGTTTTAAAAATATTTGTGTACAATAAAAACTAAATTTTTTCATATTATTTTTTAGTTTAGTTTTACAGTTAAATCGCTGTATATTCATCTGATAATTAAAGTATCTTCGCTGAATGTAAAATTACTACAGTTGATAGTTAAAATATAATAAAATATATAAAGACAGGGATACTCGGAATACGTTGTATCTCTTTGGCCGCATTATTGATTGCGGCAGACTCTCTGAGTTTTGTTCTAGCTAGGAAAAAAATCGATAAGCATTGAATGGAATACACACTTCTTAAAAAAGGACTAGACGTGAGGTATCCAGACGACGTTTCAGACTAGTCCTAACAACTGTCGAAGATTTTTCGGACTAGTCAATGCCGTTTTCATTGGCGTATTTCTGATTTTCTATGCATGGATGAGAGTCAATCTATGTTTTAGACTATATACACTGATGACAGTCTATCTCAGTATCATAGTCTGTCGTCAGGATGCTCGTCATATTTCTAACACTGTCGGTCTGGATGTTCAAACCCACCGTGTAACTTCTTTTTCTAATATTCCTACTAGTCTGGACTAGGTCAAGAGACAAAACGGACTAGACATGACTGGGTTCAAGGACATTCCTCCTTAACCCGACTAGTCAAGACGACTATGCAAGACGTTTCAGACTAGACGGATTCTGCGGATATTTCTGACTAGTCATGTCTGCAGTCTCCCTTCACTTTTTGTTTACTTGGACAGTCACTTAACACAGGGGAAAAGAAGAATAAGTCTGTTAGGATCCCATAGGCCCAAAATAAGTTAAATCTATCCTGGTCTACCTTTCCTGCACAACTGTACGCATGATCGTCCTGTGTTTTAAACAGCGTGCAATATTAATATACTGGAAAATTTAAGGATGTTATATTTGAACCATCGAGAAAGTTCAGTCCCATTCATTCTAGAATGCATACTAGTTTCAGACTTATTCAAAAAGAAGGATAATGTTAACTTAGAGAATGACAAAGTCAGCAGGAGGCATACGAAAAGCGTTCAACTACTCATGAATCACCTGGATGATTTTTCCTTTTTGCAAAGCCGTTCGACAAAATGTCAGAGGAGTTAAAATTGCTTTAATCTACAAATGCAGCGTACTGTATTTTATTATTCATGTATGATTACATATATTCTTGAAAAGCTACAGAATGTTTCTTATCACGGCACGGGCAAATTTTCGGATGACTTTTACATGCAAGCTGTTGAGCTTGTACTGATTGTACCGAGAAAATATCTGAAGTCAATCCATAAAATTGTTCTAATCGTCGACATCGCAATTCTAGAGCTATATAATGCAGAGCGTTTTTAGCTGATCCACTCGAATCTTCTTTAGGTACAAATACATATTTATCCCGTCCATTTTGTTTGATATGATCATAGGGCCATTGAAATGCGTTAGTTTGCGATTTAATCTTTTCTAGTTTCGGCTTTGCATAGTTTTCAAATTGATTAATGCGTTTGACACTATCAATCATCCTCTTCACATGGCCAATATTACTCTTTATAGTAAACGATCGCCAATCGATGAATCGTTCAAATGGCAGCACAATATTATCGGTTAATATAACAGGAATTGCTCCTAATTGCATTGCTTCATAAAGAGGAGACGACCATGGGTGAGCAGTCTCTGGACAAAACAAAAAGACACTTGATTGAATTTCATGGAAGTATTCATTTAATTCCACAGGTTCACTCATTATTGAGATCACTTCATATAGTTTGCCTTTGATTTCAATGGTCTTGTTGTATTGTTTCTTTTGTTGCGAATCTCGCTGTAAAAATGACAACTGTTTATGAACAGATTGAAGCATACTTGAATGATTGATAGTGACTGCAAAATAGAACAAACGCTTCTTTTGGGTAAACGACATGTTCCGATTAAGCGACACGCTTTGATTCAACTTTAATATTATGAATGGAGGCATAACTATGTCATAACCATATTTGAATGTAACAGTTGTGTTTTCGTAGCCAGATGGAGATTTTGACTCCGATGACAAGATGCTTTGCTTAGTGCCTGTGAATGTCAACTTAATAACATTGCTCAATAGTTGTTGAGTTTTGTTATATAAAAATCCAATATTCCCTATGTCAGGTAAGACAATAACATGATTGGCACCGATCAGGCTCGCTGTTGAAGTCATCGTCGAATAAAGAAACATGTTATGTACATTCATTAAAAGTTTATAAAAATAGCCATCGTTTAATCTTTCATATACGCTCGATAGTTGAGTATCATTGAGAGATTCCGGATGAGTTTCAAAGTAGAAAAACATCAAATTGCTAGGAATTATGTAAAAATCAGCAAGTAGAGGTTCGGCAGTCCAAATGAGATTGTGACGAGAAACCGAGCTCGATGACCGCATTCGGTCAAAATAATCCTGAAGATGATACTCGGACGAATAGATTTCGTATCGTTTCGATATTGAAGTCCAATCGATTTTGGTGGACAAAAAACGTTGTGTATCGTTGATAATCGATTCTTTTGAGTACATCCAAATTCTTAGAGGTCTGGTGAGATAGTCTTTAATTTGCAATGAATGTCGAAGTTTATCAATTTCAGTTATCCAATTGAGAGCTTTCTTAATATTTCGGGAGCCCATAGAATGGTAAGTCACCAGGTCACCGCAAATATCCTCGCAAAACGTTCCACGGAATTTCTTGACATCTCGAATATAGTCACGATGCTCTGCTTGCCGTTTATCAGTCCATGTGCAAGTTATATCAGGAAAACCTTCCCAGTAAGTGAAGTTGACTGATGAACAGCGGCATGTTCCACGTTGCTTACTGTTATTACTAATTGTAAAATTGGTTAAGTATTCGAAGAAGATTCGAGAAGCATAAGGCTTATTATGCCACAAGTCGAAGTTTTCTTGCATATATGTAGGAGTTACATTAATTGGATGTATAATATCAATTTGAACTGATTTTTTGTGATTTAAAAGTACTCCTCCGAGATTCAAAGAATCGTTTTGAATCTTTATTTGCATTCTTCGAAAGGTTTTGATAGGGAGCCATGGGTCACCTTTAAAAGAAACATACCATGTAGGTGGCACCGCATTGAATTGATTTTCAACACTTTGAAACGGGCAAAGACTCTGATTGCGTACAGGTCTAGTTTTGGCATTATAGCAATAGTCAAAATAAAACCAATTGGCATACGTGGGATCAAGCACAAGACGTGTTTGCATGTTATTGGGATATACAGAGCGAGTTGTCAAAGCTGTTTCTTGTCCAAAATGAATACATAGAATTTGTGCTTGAATTGGCAAGACTCGAGAAAGTAGAGTCGCAAATGCTGAACCTATACTAATGCCATGGATATACAAACGAGGATAACATTGAAAGCTTTTGTAATAAACAGTATTGATCCATATTTGAAGAGACTCATAAATCATTTTCAACTCTGTATTGTCTTGGATTGGAGTATAAATATCGAACATCCTACTGTCTGAGCATATAGTCAATATTGAAAAGCCAGATGCACGCAATGCCGATATGATACGGCGACCAACAGCAAATTTCCAATAATCGGCACATATTCGACCACGACCATTGAGAAGTATCATTAGACGATGATCATTGTTTTTAATTTTAGAGCTGAATTCATACTTAAATTCATAATGATAACGTGTATCATTTGTGAAGCGATAGTATGAAGAATTTGTTTTATTCTGTTCTTCAACCCAAGGATCATAGAGAGTCTTAATAAATATATTATCCATAGCTTCATTATTGCTACATTTTGGTCTTTGCATTATTAGAAAAAGTACAAAGTTTAAACCAGCGACATACATAATAGCTGTAAACATAATATCCATAGATGTCGTTTTTGAAAACAAAAATCTATTTTGCTTTCGTCTTCGACTAAATAGCATCTTGCCATATTTTGACTGCCACATAATTATTGGTATCTTCTCTCAATTAGCGATAGATGTTTTCATCTAAAAAGTGTTGAAGAAATTATTGTTGGTTGTATTTTATGCTCATTTATTTTCTGTTGAAGATGCTTCGGCTGACGAAATCACAGCGATAGGACCTTATAAAATAGTGCATGTAATCTTAGAAAATCACATAAAACTCCATTTACGAATATGATCGCGTCTGGCCAAGCAATGTTATTTTTGCAGTTTGAATCAGAGCTGTTAACTCGATCTTCGTAGAATTCAAGGTTACCGCAGATATGTACACTGAAAAAAAGGTACTTTACCGAACCTAAAAAGGTTTCGAATTTTGGAACGAATTCTAAACCTTTTTACGATACTGTACCGAACTTTAAAGGTTTCGTAAAGTCACACGAAGCTATGTTCAGGTTTTTGCCAAAATTGAAAAGGTTTCGTGTGACTTTACGAAACCTTTTTAGGTTCGGTAAAGTAAGATGCATCTAAGTCAACCGTCGAGTAAATTTGTTTTCGTTTTTTTAATACATATTCTTGTTCAGCGCAAGGCGCTGATCATTTTATGTGCTTACCATTTTTTTGCAAAGTGACTTTTTGGTAGAGAAAATCTTAAAATACTGTGAAGTCCTCCAAAGTTCTCTAAGATGGAAAATCCTGCCTGGTCGAGGAAAAAAGTGCCATAACTTTTTTTCTTCTTGTTGTAGAGATCTCACGTTTTCATATTTGGATTCCTCGTGGAAAACAGCATTTAAATAGGGTATTCAAAAACCTCAAAGTCAAAACTCGTAGTTTTGGCAAGAGCGACGGTCCCTATCACTGAAAACAGAGACCCCTTCCCACCAAAAATGCTACTCCTTTTTTCCGTAGATAGTCAGCCATTTTTCTTGATAGCCAAAAGAACCCCCATGAGTTGGGCTACAAAACTATGGAGAGTTTTTTTTTAATTTGTTTTCCTTGAGAAGCAATGTGAGATGGAATGTTCAAAGTTGCTGAACCGAAAAAACGATTTTTGAGTTTTTTTTAATTTTTTCGCATCTTATTCTTTTAAACGTCTTTTATAGGCAGAATCTTGTGAGGAATTCGTTGGTGTTAGCGTCAACAGATGTCACTTAGTTGACGCTAACTTTAAGGATGTCCTGTTGTGTTTTTAAGCCCCTACCCCCTTGCTATTCTGAAATCACCTGTCCTAGTTTTTCTTCTTTTTTCTCTTGCGTTCGTTTTTCCCCACTTTTCTACTTATACGGTCTGTCTGTCTGACCTTTGTCCATTCATTCATCTTTTCCCCCTGATCCTGATCAGTCGTGTCTTCATCCCTTGTCTTATTCCAACGGCACTTTTTATCAATAAAGTTCATTTGAAAAGATCCCATTCCCTTCCTGTTTACAACATCCGATCACAAGATCAGGTAGGAAAGTTTGAATCACTACAGACCCCCTATATGTTGACCTAACAGTTGGAGAGCCTCTTCGCACCTTTAGATAGGTCTGAGACCGAATGTGAAAGAGTATATCAACTTGTTTGATAGTGCCTTATTGTACTATGCGATGTTGTCTGACTGGATTAGGTTTAACGTTTTCTTTCAATTTTGAGATATACTTTTTAAGCCAAATCTAACTGTTATTATCCATCACTATGCCACGAAAAACCAAAGTCGTACCTCATTTGAATACTTTAAACAAAAAACGATATTCAACTACCACTGTCGATGAAAACGATGGCTCTGGATCATCTGAAGAATTTGAGGAAATGGAAAGTGATTCAAACAACATGGCAGATGATGAAGTTGTTGATTTTCAAGATAAAATCTCCATCGAAAATATTGCTGATGTTTTTGGTAAGTAGCTTCTTTTACGACTCAATCCAGATCAGAACATGACCTTCTTTTTTCGTCACTACAGAGTTGTGCCAAGCTACTTGTCCAGTGAAATATCTCAGTGTTCTTATGTACATGAGTCTGAGACATTTAGGTATCAAATGGACTGATAGTGATAATATTCTACGTCAAATCGGTGCTTTTAAAAGCGAGACCTCGCATAAGTGGTCGAAAGCTTTTCTGTCCGGGGATTTTGATGAGTTTGTCAGTGAAAATCGCGGCGGAAAGCATTCGCCAGATTTCTGGAATTATTTTCCAGAAATCGAAATCAGCGCCAAACAATTTACACTTGAACGGTAAGATCTCTTTGAATTTCTTTTGACTTCTAACAATTTTCTCTCTGCATTTTTAGTTGTTCTCAAAAAGTTGCGAGTTTCACCTCAATGGATCTAGCACTATTTATCGACACCGCTTATTATGAAACTATTGGTATAACAAAAGATACAGATTCCGAATTAATTCGCTCAGTTTCGTCCTGCAGGTAAGTCGTCTGAAATAGGCAGGAAGAGAAATATTTGAATTCTTTCGCCTGTTTTAGAAACGATCTACGTCGGTGGGGTGCGACTTTCAAAGAGAATGGTGCTCGCCCCTATTTCGAGGGGCATGAACGCCAGGATGTTGTTGAAAGTAGAAAAGCATTCATCGATAGCTTTCTTTCCAGACAAGATTCGTTTTACACAGTGTCAGACGATCCGCAGTTGCCTGGATGGCAAGTTCCAACAAAACAAAATCCTTCTATCATTCTCTGTAAGTGAAGATTCGTTTTCCTCTGGTTTAAAAGCTAACTTCTCTCGTTTCTCTTTCAGTTCATGATGAGTCAACTTTCAAATCTGAGGAAGTTGCCCAAAGAGATGGTGCTTCGGAGACTCTGCTCCCTTTTATTCGAAGAGTAAAGGTAGATCCAATATGATCTCCGATTTTGTCGTTGCTCATCCTTCTGGGCCTTTCTTCTCCTTAAATCCTGCGGAGTATGCTCGTGCTCTTCAGAAATACCATCAACTAGGTGCACCAACAGTCTTAGAATATGTTCTAAACACTGCCAGCGCTTCACTCAACGTTGGTTATGATAATTATCTGGATAATGCTGCAGTTCTAGGACAGTGTGAGCGCCTGTTCCAGATGATAGAATTTAAGGAATGTTTCAAAGGACATACAATTGAATGTGTTTTCGATCAAGCACGTACACATACAGCTAAGTCTCATTCAGTTAATGACTTTAGTCGCTCAGTTGGCACTAAGTGTACTGTTGATAAAATTCAGTAAGTTTGAAATCGGATTTTTTTGTCTTAGCCAACATTTGCAACTTCTCCAATTGTCTAGATATCTCGATCCAAATGGAAAAGCAAGATCAATCGACTGTTTCTTTCAGAGTGGCCCAAATAAGGGTCTAAGTAAAGGGCTCGACGTCATTGCAAAAGAGTTAGGTATTGCCCAACCCGAAAAATTCAAACTTCCTGCCTTACGTGATCATCTCTCAACTCATCCAGCATTTCAAAATGTAGGAGTCTCACAATATTCTGCTATCTTCCAAAAATTTACTATTTTATTCGCCTTTCACAGGTCTCTCGTCTCGAACTTCTTGTGCAAAAGTACCACGTAAGAATTCATTTCTGTCCTAAATTCCATTGTGAGTTAAACATATGTGAGGGGTTGTGGTGCTTTCAAAAGCAATTTGTTCGGAAATACTCGGACCAGACGTTTCCGACTTTATTGAAAAATATTGTTGGTAAGTGAACTTTCTAATACTCAAGGAATTTTAAAACTTGAGTTGGTTTTTTCTGTTTTAGTCTCTCGTGAGGAGTTCTCAAAGAAAGACACGCATTTACGTTTGGTGAGAAGATTCTGGAAAGCACTTCAGAGTTATAAAGATGGTGTATCGTACGCTGATGTTATGAGACTTTACTTTAGTTCAAAATGTGACGGCACCGTCAAGTCTCACACTCGTATCAGTAACACTAAGTTATAAATTAACAGTGTTTGGTTTTGATTTTATCTGTTTCTGTTGTTTGAAGAGGTGGAACCGTATCATCGTTTCGCCAGTGTAGAGTTTTTTTCAGCTTTATCTTTAATTTCTTTTCTTTCAGTGACTTGAATGTGTCATTTGATGGTTTGAGTTTTGTAAATAGATCTACATAGAAAAAACCTTCACTTCAAGTCCAAGAAGAAAACTAGAAGCTAAAACTGTCTGACGTAGAAGAATGTGCTGACCTGTTAGCGAAAACTCTTTCACATTCGGTATCAGACCTATCTAAAGGCGCGAAGAGGCTCTCCAACGAATTCCTCACAAGATTCTGCCTATAAAAGACGTTTAAAAGAATAAGATGCGAAAAAATTGAAAAAAAAAACTCAAAAATCGTTTTTTCGGTTCTGCAACTTTGAACATTCCATCTCACATTGCTTCTCAAGGAAAACAAATTTAAAAAAAACTCTCCATTGTTTTGTAGCCCAACTCATGGGGGTTCTTTTGGCTATCAAGAAAAATGGCTGGCGATCTACGGAAAAAAGGAGTAGCATTTTTGGTGGGAAGAGGTCTCTGTTTTCAGTGATAGGGACCGTCGCTCTTGGCAAAACTACGAGTTTTGACTTTGAGGTTTTTGAATACCCTCTTTAAATGCCGTTTTCCACGAGGAATCCAAATATGAAAACGTGAGATCTCTACAACAAGAAGAAAAAAAGTTATGGCACTTTTTTCCTCGGCCAGGCAGGATTTTCCATCTTAGAGAACTTTGGAGGACTTCACAGTATTTTAAGATTTTCTCTACCAAAAAGCCACTTTGCAAAAAAACGGTAACCACATAAAATGATCAGCGCCTTGCGCTGAACAAGAATATGTATTAAAAAAACGAAAAAAATTTACTCGACGTTTGACTTAGATGCATCTTACGATTTTTCAAAAAACTTTTTTCTTCTAGTCAAAAGTATGAGATAATTGTGAATCATTCATCCGTAGCATGTAAAATCGAGCTAGGTAAAGTTTGCGCTTGATCCTTTCGATCAGCAATTGTAGATTCCTGTTCCTCATATTCTAGTTGGCGAGAAACATATATGCTAAACTGGGAATATAAATAACCTATTCTCTCTTCCTCTTAGTTCATAATGAAAATATGGTTGAATACTTCAAAGCACAACTATGTCTTTTCTTGCAAATATGTGATTCAATGCACTAAATCATCATATAATTCATTCAGAGCTTGAATTAGAGCAATTGGGGTTCCTGATTTCCCTTTTTTAAATAATTGTTCCATACGAAGCTCCTATCGATTAACTTCGTAACTTAGATATTGATATATACTTATGTCTTACTTGATAGAGAATAGTACAATTTCATGTTGCTTGGTGAAACTGCGTTTGATCAGTACTACGCATCCTATTTATAACTTACGAACGGGCGAATGAAGGAGCGAATGCGCGAATATTTAAGCGAGCAACCAAGCATGAAACTAAGACACAAGGAGAGAAAAGAAAAATTGGAAAAAGATAGAGCCCGGGTCAAAAAATCTGATAGTAAGTCTTGTAAGATCATATGAAATCGTACAAAAAATCGTAGTTTCTAAAATCTTACATCAATTGTTACTGTAAGATTCCTGTGTGGGCACGAGTTAAGGGAAAATATGGACGCCATCATGGAGGCACATGGAATTCATTAATGTGAAAAATCTAATTGGTTATTTTGTATTGCTAATAGAAATTATTTCTTTCAATGGTGATTCATAACGCAACTCAATAAATATTTCTGTACATGAAATCTACATGAAATAGGATTACTATCTTTGAATTTGCTTTATATTGGACAAATAATTTTTATGTCCACATTTTCCCTTAACTCGTGCCCACAAATGTGTCAATATTTATATCAATTATTTTGGTTCTGAAGACGAGCTCTTCGCAAATCATATTGCTAATCTATTACAACCATACGAATATGAAACCGTATGCAGCAATGTGAAATGTCCAGTTAGAAGAAAATCTCATCAAAGCTCTCGTTTATCATTCAAGTAGGTTCAAATTGTGAATGAACATTTATAGCATCTTTCCATTTGTTCTCTTATTAATGAGCATTATTGATACTGCTCAGTTACAAATATATCAGGGTCAGTTAGAGTAGTTCACAATCGAAGTTCATAAATGTTGACTCATATAAATACGAAGCATAAAGCTGTCTTCTATTTAGTGTGAAAAATGGCAACATTCAAGATCAAATTATTGCTGAATTTGGTACTCGAAGTCGGGAGAAATGTGGTGCTGAACTAAACAGATGGTCTTCAGACACGCCTTTGCCGAAAACTTTCGAATAAAATACTTAAAGAAAATTAACATTGATAACAAGGAAAACGAAGAAGATGAACCTGGGTAAGCTAATGTAATGATTTCTCTACAGGCATAAAACTGTTTTTTATTGTTGTCTTTATGTTGTCTGTTCTGGTCAACGTTCATTAACCCAGTCAAAGTTTGTTCATACGGTGTTTCCACCAATGGTGCTGGTTATGAATACCGACAATACCATCACGACTGCGACTGTTCCTCATCAGATAAATATACAAAACCAAAAGTAAGTATTCTTATCCTTTTATCTTCAAACTTACGACGAAGCTGAAATATTTCTGGTTGATTTAGATATTATTTGTTTGCTACGACAAGTCACATTCCTGGTCATTTTATTGGTATGAAAATGTGTCATGATCATAAGCAAGATACTGTTGTAGATGATTTGTTCAAAACATCTGAAGGTGTTCATATTGTCTCAAGGGCATTTTATAATCAATCCAAGTAGATCATATGCAATAGTTTATTTTTTCTATCCTATTTTTGTTAATGGCAAATGATTTCTTTTTATCATTTTTCTGTAATTGATTATTGTTTTACTTTTTTTTATTTGTTTGATTTAGAGGAAATTATCTTGTGATAATAAAAAGAAATTTAGAAAATCATTTCAGTGCTTCTACTTATTGCAATCAGTTTCAAAACATAACTAGACTAAAATAGACGAGTTCAACGATTATTTTATGCTTTAATGAGTAACATATATTAATTTGAGTAGTCCGTGTTAACTTCAACTTCTGGTTGTAGTAATGTTTTACATAAAAGAACTAAAAAACTATCGTTTTCAATAAAATTCTTTTCAAATTCGACAAGTCTCCTATGAATCATTCTTCGATTAGATAATTTCTATGAACAATGCAAAATAACCAATTAGATTTTTCACATTAATGAATTCCATGTGCCTCCATGATGGCGTCCACATTTTCTCTTAACTCGTTAGTTTCCCTTAACTCCTGCCCACATTCCTGTCAGATCCTACCGTCGCATAAAATTTTCTATAATCTTACAGTAAGATCTGGCAAGACAACAAGATCTGTCAAGAATCTTACAATAAGAATTGATGTAAGATTTCAGAGACTACGATTTCTTGTACGATGTGGTATGAATCGTATAAGATCATATATGATCAGGCGCAGAATCTTGTCCGATCTTAGTGTCCAATTGTTCACCCTGGGAGAAAGAACCAGGTCAAAAAATCTGACAGCAGATCGTACAAGGCCTTGTATGTTCTTACACATACAAGATTTTCTATATGATCTTATGATAAAATCGTATCGTATCTTGTTAGTTCATTTTTTGAAAGATTCCCTCAGATTCTGACTCAAAGACGGTAGCTTAAATCTTACAAGATTCAGAGGACAATAAACGCACACGATTTTTAGAGATGGCTCTTGTCAGATCTTATCCGATCAAATAAGATTCGTAGGAAAGAGAAACTGATAGTATTGTGCATATCAGATCTTCTTTGACCTTGTCTGTTCGTACATGATCGGCCGTGCTCTTCTTTATTTTTCGAAAACCGTTCATCTCATTGTTTGTATAAGGAGGCCATGGTGATAATAAATAAAAAGTGTGCTGCATTGATTAGTATTTGTTAGCATTTAGGTCTAAAGGTGTTGTTGAACCTTCGAAATCATTAATTTCTATATACAACTCAATTTTTGTATTGAATAAATACTATTGATTCATATCTAAGATGTATACATAATCCAGAAATTATTTTTGAATCATATTAGGAAAAGTTAAAATATTGGTGTTGCAGGACAGTGCCCTATATGATGATATCTTTTAGATTTGTCCCTACATTTCGTGCTCTACAAATGGTTCGAAAAAATCTAATTGTATATCCAAAATATATTGTGTGCTTCTAATTAGCAGGATATGCTACACAATATGAAAATGAAATAGAGCAAAGCTCCACAACGAGAATATTCAGCTACTAATTAGAGCTATTGTAAAGGTGGTTTAGAACGAGCAGATTGCAGATATTTCGATTAATAGTAATAAGTCATTGATAATTATTTCAATGAAAATTACGCTGACTTTTTGTTCGAACCTTGCATTTGGAAGACGCTGATAATTGATACAATTAAAGTTTACAACCCAAGCGAAATTACTATCTTTATATCCTCTTCATATTACTTTCAAAGTTCTGACGACTCGACGAAAATGAACAAAAATAATCGCTAATTTTTTTCCCAAAACAATGCTAAGAAGAAAACTTAAATTCTTGTTCTACATTTAAACTTGAATTGAATCACCATCAAGCAATGGAAAATGATATTTCCTTTTTTCTCTATTCATCGCTTTTCGGATTTCACTTGGCTGTGCATGAAAATTTATGTTTCTATCCAGGCTTTTATATGATCATTTCTTGTGATTTTAAGCTGTGTTCTATTTAGATGAGTTATTCGTTTTTGTTAATGAGTGATTATGTTGCACAAGCAAAGGAAGATCGAGACAACTTGAACAAACAACGTCGTCATCGATATCAATACCGGAAGCGTTTGTCAAATAATATTACATCATTTACAAAGCATAGGATAAAAACATTAAAAACAAAGAAAGGAAAAATATTGCCAAGAAAAAATGATTTGTTTTTAAAAGAAACAGTGCTCTTTATGCTCTACTGCAACATCGATAGTTAGCGCAAGATCACGACCAGTTAATAGTTCACAACAAACGAACATAATTGATTTATTTGATCCAAATTTAGAATTTTCACAAGAACAAGTATTTGAAGAATATATTGATGATTTTCTCAGTGAACAAGATAGTCCACTTTCACAAAACAACGATGACGATTCAGGTATAGAAATGTCCATTAATATTCTTTTAAAGCCGCTATTATATTCAACTAAAAACTTTCTATGAGATTTTGGGCCTTTTCTTAACAAATTATAGAATATCTAAAGCTTAAGTTATCGATATTGATGCCTTAATTTCAAGTAGTGCTATGAGAACGGTGTTTTTTCATTGGTAAAGTAGATTGGTTTCAATTCTTTGAAAAGTTAGAGTATGCGAATGCAATACATTCGAGTCAAGTTTCAAGTTTGAGCATATTTGTTAATACCAATGAATGTAATTTTAATACATTTTTCCTTTTGTCAAAAGTATAGGCGCTATAATGATCGAATAGAGATCGCAAGAAAAGTAGTCAACTCGTTTAGTATCGGCCCTGAATTTGATGCATTCTTTTCGATAAAAAATATTTAATATAATATAATATTAATAGAAAATGGCAATTAATTAGTTGTTGGGTATAGTACTTCTCATACGTGGAGAAATTTTGAAGATAAAGATCTCTATGGTCACTGAATTCTATTTCAAATTTGTAAGCTCAACATTTTGCTCATTATAGTTCAAACATAACCGAATAATT
This sequence comes from Rotaria socialis, assembly GCA_905331475.1. Taxonomy (NCBI): domain Eukaryota; kingdom Metazoa; phylum Rotifera; class Eurotatoria; order Philodinida; family Philodinidae; genus Rotaria; species Rotaria socialis. The sequence continues at coordinate 13,631 of CAJNYU010004224.1, read as the reverse complement.
AGAGATCTCACACCCTGAAACACGCATTAACTTTAGCTCGTTACTCAGTTACAGAATTCAAATATACCTTGAAAACTTGTGAAAATAATTTTTTTCTGAAATGCTATCTCTATATATTTTAGATTCTATTTCCACCAATGATGATAATATTGATACAATTTTAATTGATCAAGTTGATTCTGAATTGCATTCATTTACTCCTATTTCAGTAAAAAGTGCTATGCTCGAATTTTTACAACTAATACGACAATCACAAATTAGTAAAAAGCAGTCCGAGCATTTTTTATCCTTTATTCAGTCTATATTACCATGTCCGAATCAAATGCCAAAAAATATGAATTCACTTTTAAAACGACTTGATGTGACCAATTATTTTAAGAAAAGAACAATTTGCATTCTTTGCGAAAAAGAACTGGAGAAAAAACAAAATTTATGTAATCACTGTGTTAAAACAGAAAAAAAATATAATGCTCATATTCTTGATACAGTAGTGTCAAACTTGAAACTTGAATTCAACTGAAACTTCAAGTTTCAAGTTTCAAGTTTCAGGTTTGACGTTATTGCTCTGACACTACTGCTTCCCAGGCACCCACATTAAGGGTACATATGTGTGTGTAAACAAGCGTATCTCCCTTCCCCGGCACCCACACCCTTGAAACTTGAAAGTTGAAAGTTGAAACTTGAAAGGTGACACTTGAAACTTGAAGTTTCAGTTGAATTCAAATTTCAAGTTCGACATGTATGTCTTGATACAGATATACACGGCTTATTAACAAATATTGTTTTCAGACTTGCATTAGATATCGAAGAATATAAAAACTTATATTTAATCCTAACCAAGAAACAAAATTTGATATACCATTCGCAAAAGTTTATCAACGTTTAATACAACAGCATTCCACAGAGAATTTATTAACATTACTTCTTCATGTAGATGGGATAGGTTTAGTGAAATCTTCAAAGCTAATGCTATGGATTTGTGATGCCAGTATTATCGAACTTCCACCAGAGTTGCGATATCGTCGTGCGAATGTATTTCTAATATCGATGTACATCGGCTACACGGAGCCAAATGTGAACATATGGCTTAAATTAGGGGTGAGAAGTTATTGTTATTCAGTTGTTATTAATAGCAATAACAATAACTTTTTTGTTATTGTTATCAATAACAATAACTTTTTGTTATTTGTTATTAATAACAAAAAAATAACAAATAACTTTTTTTCTGAAAAACTCTCAACTTGAATTCCTGTCTATCTTAACTATACCAATCCTGTTTGTCTATGTTGAAGGAATACATTTACTATTGCTATGACATTAATCAACCGATAAATTTGAGAATTTGCAAAGATCATATCGATGAAGATATTTTCACACGTTTATCACTATTCAAAACATGACAAACTGATTGACTTCTGAGGCAATTTCCATGAATTCAATCTACTGAACCGTTCTTATTACAATAAATAACAGAAGTTCAGAAAACTGTCTGAATTCAGGAAGAATGTTCATTCTGAAATACTTGATAAGTATCTCTGACAACAATTGGTCGTAATGTAGAAGTATATGGCAGTTGTATGTAGACTAAAGCTTATTTTTCTAGATCATGATTGGTAAAATAAAGAAATACTGGACCAATTCTCACGAGTCATTTCAATTCCCATCTGTCAAATGTTTATGTAAACAGCTCAGGTCTACAGCATTCACTTGTTTCAACACATAGCCATATGGTTGACATAATTAAGATCAATAGAAAAATAAAAGACCTAGTAAATATTCAGAACTTGATAAACCAAAGCCTATTCCTGTGTATCATAATCAAACGAACGAATATTCCATTAAACAGAAGATGATCCAGCACCATCGAGAGACAACGATTGAAATTGACGATTTTGGATTAGAGGCTGCTCATCTTCGATTTGAAACTTGATCAAGTTTTTTCGGTATTTGAGGACCAATAGATGACGTAAAGCACGAGATGATAATGATGAACATTGCTTGCGTGCGACAAACCCTGCGATTGAAAAAGCGGATTCACTTGCGACTGACGTTGCGGGCACCAAGCAGTAACGATGAACTAATGTTACAAGACGTGGAAATGAGTGACGATGAGTAGACCAAAATTGTTTGAAATTTTCTTTTGTTTTTATTGCATTTGTAAAGAAAGAAACCTCAACATCAGCGCTCATTGATTTAACACTGGACTGGTGTGTATCGATTCCAGCCAATCGATTCATCAGCTGTTTGGCAGAATGTTTCTTAAAGAGAACTGGATGAGGTGGAGATAATGACGATGAAAGAGATGATGTAGTTGTTGTAGTTGATGCAGTTATCGGCATTTTCTTGATCTTTTGCTTCACAATTTCCATCGCTTTAGTTAAATCATTTTCGCTCAAATCGTTGTGTGTTTCTGGGTCAAGAAAAGCCGCTATCTAAGCAAAGAAATCTTTTATTTTCCTTGGATAAAATTACAGAATCGAATTGAAATTCTTTGTTTGAAGAAAGAAATAGTCTTGTGAAAAAGAAACAATCCAAAGGCAAGGATTAAAATTGATGAACTAAAGAATCGTGGTTTATTATTGAAATTTCCTCTGAAAAATCAATACTGCTTTTCGAAACGTTATTGAGAGATAGAAATATGTCTCCTGCTTTGCTCAAAAAGTATGTCACACCAAGAAACTTTTTTATTCTAAGAATTCTGGAATTACATGCAAAGCTTGTGTTTAAGAAATCTCCTTACTCCAAAACCTATAACTACTATATATGAGGAAGATCAGTTAAAGTGGACTTACGAGCATTCCTTCTTGTTGTTCCTTGGATAAATGTTTCTGTATATAAATATCGAGGTAATTCAATGCACTTTTTTTCAGCACCTCGGTGTAACGAGAATTATCTTGGTTGGAAATTAAAATTTGACGAAGTTTGGTAATTGCCCAAAAAGAATCAGATAAAGTAGGATAATGACTAGCTGAGATTATTGTTGTTGCAATATCAAAGCCCATTAACACATGATGAAGAGCACGGAGCACATCCCAGTCATCTGGAGTAAGTGCAGCCAATTTTAATCTATTCGTTTGGGCGATAGCTAGACCATCGAATTTTCGCCGAACAACAGTATCAATAAGAATTTGACGTTCAAGTAGACGGTCAACCATTTGAAACGTTGTGTTCCATCGAATCTTTGAAGGAAACGTGCAAGAAAAATATGATTTATTTTAATAAATTGGCAGCAAAAATTACAGATATCTTTCCACTCATAGAAGTTTAGTCTTTAGCGTCAAATTAGATCAATCACATATGAAATTCATTTTCATATAAATGTCTTATCAATCGATGATACCTTTCATTCATTTTCTTTGATCGTCTGAAAGAAAAACTAGTTACTTTGTGAAAGACTTTTATTAAGTACAATTTTCAAATGTTTATTCTGTCTTATTAAGGTTGTACATCGTCCTCGTGGCCTTATGTCAATGAAATTTTATTCAATTACCTTTGTTTTGTAAACTACAAGGCAGGCGAAGATAAATTCTTTCCTTTCATTCTCAGTATCATATAAAAATAATAGATCATTGACAAAAAAATCTTAGAGGAAGTTGAGGTTAGACCAGTAGTAGTTTAACGAAACATCACTGATATGAGTACTCAAATATGAATTTGTTTTGAAAATGGATGGAAATTTCTTTTCAATGTTTACACTTCAGAAATGATCTAAAATACGTATGTATTCTCTGTTATTGTCTTTATCTAGCTTTTTTCCTGGATGAAGTTTCTTCGTATAATATCTATATGTATTCGAAAGCATATAAAGATCCATTTCAATCGAAAATGTAAAAATATATTTGGAATATCAACGGTTCAATTAGTTTTATTGTAAAAAAATAGAAGAAGAAACTTACTTCCATATCTAATGTAAAACCACGTCCTTTTCCCCCGATTTCCGTCAATATAAATGCTCGGACAACACCAATATTGCGCATATCATGAACCAATTGACGACATCGATTGAGAAGATTTAATGTACGTTCAAGAAGACCAATAAGAGTAATAAGCCGAGTTTCTGGTTGAATCATAGCTGGTTCATCGTCGTCGCTTAAGAATTCGTCCTGAATCGGTTGGATTATTTTCTTGTTGTGCACTACAGTTGTTACTGCCGTCGTTTGAATTTGATCAAATGGAGATGTAGTCATATCATTATTTTCTTGTGTTTCATCATCACCCGATTGATCTGCTTGTTGTTCTTCATCGTCTAGCAAATCATCCTCATCGCCACCAACACTTTGAATTGATTCATTAACATCGACATTGCCTTCATCGATTGGAAATCTAAAATAATTCATGTTTTACCTAAGGTCAATAAAAAAAGATGGTGCATGAGTGTGAAAAAATACATGGCATTTGCATTGAAAATACCATAACTACTGCTGTTTACAGTTTTTGTATTATTCTCAGAAACTTTCTGACTGATATTCTCTACGATGCGGACAATGAATATTCTCGTTGAAAGTATCGATTTCTTCTCCGATAATATGTATAAATAAGGCTATACGTTGTTTCTTAAACTACAATAGTGACATTTCCTGTTCGATTTTCTATCTTTTTTGTTACGATGCATTGCATTGAATGGATTTAGTCTTTTTCTCTTTGCTGACATCTATAAAAGAAACAACTAACTTTGTGGAATTCGGTGGCGACCATAGACAAAGACCATTTTTGACGACATTGTTCCATACGTGTGCAATACAAGCGTATCGTGGACCAAATAAACCATTTGGTGTTGCTGCAACCATATCACGTCCACAATCCGTCGTGATTCCCGCTCGCTGCTTAGGCATAATTTGAAATTTTTCATCACGTTCAAATTTAATAAATGATTGAATATTGACGGCGAGATGACGTTCAGTGAATTGTCGCAAAGATAAGACGCGTGGTACAACTTCAAAATCTTTATCGAATAAATGAGCTGTTAATGAAATATAATATTTCCGGGCTCCACTTTTCCATATATCAGCTGTAAAAGCAACACCCGGTGCACGTTTTAGTAGAGTCTAAAAAAGAAAAGAATTACATTTTGATATTAATTTAGAATTTGATAATGGAAAAGCGAGATCATTTCAATTCATTAGATCTTTTTCTCTAATGTTTCCTTCACACATGAAAATATATTTGTAGAAGAAGAGTAAGTAGATTTGAGTAATAAATCGCTACTTTCTTCGTTCGTGCTTTTTATTGCACTCATTCCAAATACCCAACGTCCAACTCTACTCTCGTAATAAAATTAAGGATCGATAGTCAAAAATGAAGTTTCATCACATGAAAGTTTTGATAGCTGGAAATACTTCATTATTTAAGTGAGAAAAAGTAGAAATATAAACTTATATATTAATCGTTAATACATAATATTCTTCTGACAGTATAGTCATCAACTCACCTTCACTTCATCAACATATTTGTGGTAGATGTTATCTACTCAAGAGGCAATGGTGAATCGACTAGGTGGTTTATATCGAGGATCAAAAGTTTTTAATAAATTGACCATGCCTGATTTTGTGAATGTGGTAAATGGAAGCGAATCGTCAATGACACAATCAACAATTGCTTTATCTAGTTGTTTTTGACGAATCTTTGGAAGAGTTGGTAACACATCGTTCGATACATCAGGTTTTTTTTGTTTGATTTGAAGTAATTGTGAATCATAAACAGCAGCAGCAATATCGTGTTTTATGAAGAGATGACGTCGTAGATTAGTTGCTGATCCATTATATGCCATGTACGGCTATCAAAATTTAAAAAAATGCAATATTCAATTGACATAATAGTCGAAACAAAAGAAACAAAAAACAACCAGTGAAACAGTTATCAATATAAATAGTCAACAATTGTTTAATTGAATAGATTTACACTCTTCTGAACGTTTTTAATTTGATTTTTCATATAAACTCGTTTTATCAAAATAATTTTATTCAAAATGACACAACACGCTTTTTTTATTAGAAGCCATTCTTTGTCCTTTAGATAAAACTACTGCATTGAACAACGAAGCTGTTCTCTATTTCATTTCAGTTCTCTCTAGCCACTATTCAAAGTACTTTCTTACATTATTTTCAAGGAGATTATGGAAATTACCTGATGGCAATTATTGCAGTCGTATCGACCATCTGATCGTATAGTGAAATACGATAAAATTGTATCCTTCTTCATTTTACCCGATCTAGTTGCAATATGCATGTTCTGATTTTGATTTTGTTCTTCATCCGATGGACAGTCGAAAGGCAACGCTGGAGCTGGTGATTGAGAACGATGCTGTGGATTGGATGGAGAAATAGGTGAAAGAACAGAAGTAGTAACATTTTCGTTTTTTTCGTTTGTGGGAATTGATGATTGATTTGAATTATGACCACTATGACGAGTTGGTCTCGGTGTGGAAGTGGCACGATTCGAATTACGGTCGAGACTTTGAACATGAGGAGAATTTAAACTACGACCACGTCTTCGAGCTATTGAACGACGAGTAGAAGAAATCGGAGCATCGACAGATGGAGACGTAAAAGACTGATATTCCATTTCTTCTTCAGTTGACATCATTTAAATCAGATTGCTTCAGAATTAGAAAAGCATAAACAATGCAAGTAAATGTTATGATAGAAATGTGAGAATGATAGATAAATTTTATTTTATTTCTTTTTTGTTATAGGTTGAACTGACCGTTGGTTTCGTTCATCTATATACTTCATTCGATGAACACATTTGGCCGAAGAGAAAAACAGAAAAAGATGAAATCACATGTGCTTCGAGATAGATCTAGAGGCTTTACGTTAGTTCAAATAAATGATATTATATATTCTAACGGAAAATCCTAACCGTTTCGAATTATAATTGCAAGCTGTGCTGCATCAAGAAACTAATAAATCCTGAAAAAAAGATAAGTTTTAACCTAGAATCATTCACTGAGAGAAATATTTATCAAGTATTTCAGAATGAACATTCTTCCTGAATTCAGACAGTTTTCTGAACTTCTGTTATTTATTGTAATAAGAACGGTTCAGTAGATTGAATTCATGGAAATTGCCTCAGAAGTCAATCAGTTTGTCATGTTTTGAATAGTGATAAACGTGTGAAAATATCTTCATCGATATGATCTTTGCAAATTCTCACATTTATCGGTTGATTAATGTCATAGCAATAGTAAATGTATTCCTTCAACATAGACTACCAGGATTGGTATAGTTAAGATAGACAGGAATTCAAGTTAAGAGTTTTTCAGAAAAAAATTTATTTATTATTTTTTTGTTATTAATAACAAATAACAAAAAAGTTATTGTTATTGATAACAATAACAAAAAAGTTATTGTTATTAATAACAATAACAATAAATTCACACCCCTAGCTTAAATCATCCTTTCACACTCTTATTGAATTAAAAAAGATAGGTTAAGAAAAGTTTGTTTATATATATATATACACTAATAAAGATTTCAGATTTTCAGAAATGTTCTGAAATTAATTTTTCTAATTCTTCTAGGTTTTGAAGTTGAACGTATTCAACAATCATTCAATATAAAAGTATACGGTTGTATTGGTGACTCACCAGCTCTGAAACTGATGTCAAATATGATTGGCCACAATGGATATTATCCATGTTATTATTGTGATATCAAAGGAGTCCACATTCGGAAACCACGCAAAAGACAATACCCATACACACCAACTAATAATTGCCGCACTGTGAACTCTTTTTATGTTCATTCTCGAGAAGCTCAATTAAAAAGTCAAAACATTTTCGGTCACCTTGGTATATCAATACTGGAAGATGTACTTGATGTTCCTCTACCACATGGAATAATAATAGATTATGCTCATGCGTCATTGTTAAGGCATTTTCGCGATGTGATTCGAGTTGTTGCTTCATCACTTGCTCCCGCTGTACGTCAAAGAATCGATGATTCACTCATAAAACAAAGATTTCCTCATTTTTTTCATCGTAAGATGAGAGGAGTTCAAGATTTTTCGTTTATAAAAACTATAGAACTAAAAAAATTACTTCTGTATGGATTTATACCGCATTTTATGAATTATTTAACAACTGATCAATTATGTTTTATATCATTATTTACAATTGGTATTCGTCTTCTTCATGCGGATAGTGTTTTCAATCATACTACAAGTGTTACGGCAAATAATTTATTCCGTCAATATTATGCCGATCATCATAAATATTTCTCACACCTTGCAAATTTCGTTTTACATTTACATCAGCATTTTCAAGTACTTTATGATTGTCATGGTCCATTATCATCAATAAATACATTTGCACAGGAGGACTTCATAGGATATATTTGAAAAAATAAAAACGGGACAACATCGTTCGATACAATGGACGAGGGACGTTTTGTGGTCATTTCGGCCCAATTTCAAAAAGACATCGGTTCAGTCTGAAAGTTTCCCAAACTGCAGAGCACGTTGGTTTATATCATTTCTAGAAGTTTCAGCTTGATCCGTAGTACATAAGGTCAGATGCGGCCTTGCTCATGTGAGCAGCTTTTAGGTACAGTGGTTGAATTTTGAGTCGGTACTTTTTCAGCAAAAAAGAAGATGCTTTATACACCATTCGGTACAGAATTTTATTCTGAACAAAATTATGTATAGAAGTTCTAGTCAGAGTGGAGGATTTCTTGCAAAATGTTAACAATACTATTTAGCGGTGGTTATTTTCTGTCAGTTGTAGTAGCTAGTGTTCCCTCATTTTATTGAGACCCGGAGCCATTTTTTTACCATTGATAGAGCATTCAAAAAGCTCACAAATGATGGTTAAATCATGACCAAAAAAGCTTGCCTACTGCTTTTTAGCGCCTAATCCACCGAAATTGAGATGGTAATTCGCGATTTACTCGATCAAAACACAATATAATTGCAACGGAAACTTCATATTCGGAATCTACGCAAAAAGTTACGCCGATTGAGTGGAATAAAACTGCAAAATAGAAAATAAAACTTTTTGACATGCATTACGAGCAGAGACGTGCACAGGACAGGGCGGTCCTGTTGTCCTGTCCTGCCCTGTCCTGTCCTGCCGCCCGCCCGCCAGGACGAAGATTACCAACAGGACAAAAAAGGACAGGATAAGATTTAGATTTTTGCCCTGTCCTGACGCCCGCCAGGACCAAAGTAGCCAGCAAGACAGGTAAGGACAGGACAAAAAATCTTGTCCTGTGCACATGTATATCAATGTTCTACACATTGTCGTAAGACACATCAAACATATAGTGAGTGATAGATGTCACTATCGGAATGAACTATCACACTAATTTAAACATTAGTCGAAAAAAGTACCGAATCACATTTAATCATCGATGATTCAGAAATTCTTATTTAGAATACAAAGAGAAACAACGAGAAACAGTTATTATTTATTTCTTCTAACATCACTTTTTTATTTTATATGATATTTTCTTTATTTAGATTCCTCTTCTTTTAAATATATATTTACTATGATTCCTAATGAAATTTCTTCATCAACTCCACTGAAACCAGAAAAAATAAAACTTTTGCTTAAACATGAACCAAACAAATAGAAAATAATAGAAAATGAATTGGCGTCATCCCTAGTGGATTGATGGACAACATTTGGTTATCCTGCAGCAATAGATGAAAAGAATATATTTCAAAGAATTACAGGTTATGTTAGTTGTTTCAAATGCTATGGTACTTTTGTATATGGTAGTAACAGTGGCACAACACGTTTAAAACAACGTGTTATCAAATGTTCAAAAGCAGCATGTTCTTCATCAATAACGATTGAAAGTAGCGATTTAGCATCAGACAATCAACGTTAGCACATCATGGGTTCAAAAAACGATCAAATTAAATGAAAACGATGTAGATAAAATAAAAAAATTATCTGCACAATGGGCATGTCAGGATGTGCGTCCTTTTTCCACGTTGGAAGATGTTGGGTTTCGAGCCTTAGCACAAGAACTAGTTAATATTGGTATGTTTCTTTCAGTTTTAATCATCAAAAATAAAATCAATATTTTGTTTATCAGGTTATATATATGGTGTTATTGACATAGATGAAATTCTTAGAAGTCGTTATACAATTGCAAGAACAATCTATGATCTGGCCGATTCATATAGACAACGTATGAAGCCAATATTAAGTGAACCATTAAAAGCACGTGCTGTTACTATTTGTCCTGACTTCTGGTCCGACTGCAACAAAAACATTTCTTATTTGGGTCTGAATATTACATTTGTTGATGTTGATTATAGAATGTTTTCGATTGTTTTATTTTGCCGATCTTTTTTTGGTGTGAAAACAACTACTTCAATGCTTAAAGTAAGCTAATATTATGAGGAATAAATAAAATGATGACATTTTTTTTTGGTATTACCGATAAATGTCTTTTTTTATTTGGCACTTGATCTTCTATTCAACAGTTGAATGAAAATTTCTTCATAAGTGCATGCGATTGACTAGGTGATAGCAGAGCTTATTTGAAATGAAAAATAGCTGCATGATTTACCTCGAAAGTTCTGTTCTCAAAATTGTTTATGTAGAATAATTCTTTTAAAATCATGCTCATTTAGGTTCTTCAAGAGCATTTAGTTGAATTTGGTATTGACGATTTGGCTTTGGTTGATATTGTCTCAGATCGAGGCTCCAATTTCGTTGCTGCTTTTCGTGATTTTGAACCGTTATTTTGCTTCGGGCAGCGCCTTAACAACATAGTAAAGACGGCTTTCTTCGGTAATACCAACAATAAAAAGAAACCAACATCAAATGTACCAACCACAGTCAACAGGAATGTCGCAATTGTTTCCACAACAATAAAACAAAACGACGATAATATATTACATGCGAATGATGTTTCAACAAGTGAACAATCATCCGAAGATGATGATGATTATGTTTTACCATCAATCCCAGTTAAGCAAAAAGGTCGAGCAATTCACGGTAATTCATCATATAATAACCATAAATTAGTACGCAAAATGTCAATACATGATATTCCACTTGAAGCACATAATGTTATAATAGCTTTAAGCCAATGTAAAAAAATAGTTAAGTACATAAAGAAGGTAAATCTCATCATAGTAACGTTACTAATATGTAAAAACAACGCTAATCTTCATTTAATTTTAGAGTGGTTTAAATAAAGAGACCGAGAACTCCGGTGGCGGAACTGTTCATCAATCCATTGCTATAAGTTGGGTATCGATGATTGAAACTCTAGAATCTATTTTACGATCGTTTAAAATAATTAAACGAATTTTTGTCATTAAACGGCAACAAAAATTAACCAACAATATTGATGAAAAAATAATAAAGCAAATAATTTTGTTATTAAAACCATTTAAACACGTGATCAAGTTAATTCAAACTGGCTGCTCTCCGTCTTTGTATATGGTTTTATTGTCGTTTCAAACATTAGTAAATACAATGAGCTCGTACAAGGCATTGTTAGATTATAACTTTTCTGATGGTGATCGTCAATCCAAAGAAGAATCGCCAGAATTAGATGATGATTTAATAGATGAATTACGAGGTAAAATTAATAAAGCCTTTTAACAATATAGTCAATAACTTTTGTGTTTAGGCATCAATTTTTTCTGGAATCGAATCCATTGTTTATTGAATGAGATCTTTACTTTGGATATTAGACATTACGTTGCAACTGCTCTTCACCCCAAATACCGGTCATTACATTTATGTTCGACAAAAGAGCGTGCTGAATGTTATGAACATATTAGAAAACAATTAAAATTAATTAATATCGAGTGCAATGCCCCCAATGAACGGCAAACTGATAAACCACTACAGAAGAAATTTAAAAAAGACTTATTTGGTCTATTTGAATCAGATAATTTTGGTGATGGTGAAAAAAGTGAACAATCAGACGAAGATATTGCAGTCTCGTCTCATGGTAAAAAAAACGATGAACTTGATCGTTATCTTAATTTAGAAATCGATAGATCAAAACTAGAATATGATCCTTTGCCATTTTGGAAGAAACGTCAAGACAAATTCCCCCATTGGTCACGATATGCCCGTTCCACTCATTCGATACCAGCGACATCAGCTAGCGTCGAAAGACAGTTTTCAGGGGCCGGCTTGGTTATAAATGAACGACGAACAAACCTTAAACCAGAACAGCTTGACAATGTTCTATTGATTAGATCAATGCAAAAGAACAAAATAACTTTGTAGGAACTTGTTTTCTGTATATTTTTTATATTTTTTTCTTGTTGCGAAAATTAAGATATTTTCTATTTTATTGTATTTATAAATAAGTGATAATGTAAGGTATATTTGTTGTATTTGAAAATGATATCAAGTAGATTATTTCTAAAATTACTAATAGGAATGTTTATTTTGATCAACAATAGCTAATGTTCGAACTCATAATTAGTCTTCAGTCACTAGAAAAACCGGAAGAAATGAGTAACACTAACCGGGACACGGCTTTAACGCATTGTCCTGTCGCCCGCCAGGACACAAAAAAGTCAGCAGGACAAGCCAGGACAGGATGAGATTTAGATTTTTGCCCTGTCCTGACGCCCGGCAGGACCAAAGTAGCCAGCAGGACAGGTAAGGACAGGACAAAAAATCGTGTCCTGTGCACGTCTCTGATACAAATAGATTAGTAAACAAAGTTGTGTATAATTTGACCAACTAGTTGTACTTTACAGCTGATGATTACAGAATGATACGACTTGTTTTCAACCAGAATAAGGTGATTATATTTTTTTCTAATTGAGTTGGCTTTTTTTAAGAGAACCTATAAGCTATTTCGTAAAGTGCTGGCGTTATTTTTTTATGCAAGGCATTGATCGGAGCGAAGGAGAGAAAGAAACAATGAATTGGATGGGTTCTGTGTATTTTTTTTGATGATAAATAGTCGTCGTATCAGTGAGAGGAATGTTTCTACTAAAGTTTCCCAGCGAATGATTAGTAGCATTATGTAGTTGAAAATAGCATTTCATGTATAAAATTAAAGTTTCGATGAAGTTGCACACCCTTTATATATTCAGACTAGATACTTGATAACTTGAGTGCTCTATAATATGTTATTAATATTCGATTCTTGCTCACTTTTTAATAATTTTTCTTTTAGATCTTTGGGTTTGATCTCTTTTATTAATTAATGGAATTACGATTATGGATTCAATAGAAAGCTTTCGCATATGGGTGAGTGACAATTACTTTGAGGTTTCAGATCCGTTTCACAATGCACGTCAGCGATTGTTGTCAATTGGTAGCTACAATGTACTGATTTCTAGTAAGTTTTCAATTTAATCAGAATTGTTTTAAGAGAAAATCGTCATCTATTAATAACTCACACTTTTATGTTTAGGTTTCATCAAACAAAATCTTCAAAGTAAATACAGAATGTGCTGAATTACAAGTGCTATTTGTTTAATATGTTATGTAAGAATATCGCAAGCGGCCAACGTTAATTGCAGCGAGTGAAAGTTTTCGTGTGACATCACAGAGAATTCATCTGAAGTAACCCAAGGGGGAAAAGGCGTACTCCGGTACTTCTAGAGTCCATGGAGTCCATGAAGTACGTGGAGTACAATGGAGTACACGAAGTCCAGTAGAGTACACGAAGTACAATTAAAGTACAGAGATT